>JAVCKT010020977.1:3036-57264 GCA_032273925.1 Rhynchotus rufescens
CACTTCAGGTCAAATTGCTGAGGGAAGGCAAAACCAAGGAGACATCAAAGACCTGTCAAACTCCAAACCTCTCCAGCTTAGGAAAACGGGAGTGTTTTCCTGGGAAATGCTATCAGTACTTTCACAGGGACAGGGCATATGGGCCAGGATAGTGTCTTTTCTTGGACTAAAGCAGACTGAAGGGTAGCTAGTGAGACCCCCTCCAGCAGCAGTCCTGTCTCACGCTGCCAGATCTGAGTCACCTGGATGTTTTAGAAATGTTTTCTCCAAATCTAAAAATAAGCCTTAGAAGAACCACAGTTGGGTTTCTGTGCTTGCTTGCCAGGGCAGCTTTCCTTGCTGTTACCCTGGTTTATCATTTGCTTTGGACAGGCTGTTTAGATACAGAAGCATCTCCTACGCTTCAGCTTCCCAGAGGACTCTCAAATGAAAAGCATCACCTTGCTGGCAGCAGGAGGTTTGCCCTCAAGCACACTTCCTTTTCTTAATTTCATTTCATTGATGTCACTTTTTTTTTTTTTTTTTTTTGAGCTCAAACAACCTTAAAGATTGTTTGTTAGGTTTGATACCATCTCCTTTCGGATGGCACCATCTCCAGGGTCTCACATGGATGGGGCAGGGGGCCACCAGGCTTCCCAGCTTCAGCAGACACCCCTCTACCTCCTTCCCATCTGTGTCCTTGGTCTTTGCGAGTCTCTGCCTCTGTGGGGACTTCCAGAATCCACGGCACGGGAAGATTTCAGCACTCGTCCCCTGGGAATTTGGGCCAAAGCATGGTCCCATACCAAGACCCCTCTCATCTACTTCCTATGGTGGCAGGGCCTCTGCCATCCTCCTTCCCAGTCCATTCCTAAGCCCTCAGTGGAGGAAAGGGGGAAACCCATCTCAGATATACACCCTGCTCCACGACCCATCTGGCCACCAGCAAGAGGCTTCCTCAAGGCTTCCTGCAATCCATCCCCAGCTGGTTCCATGCCTGTGGATCTTGGCAGGCACTAAGAGAAGGGGAAAGGGCGCTGCAGTCGTGGCATGGGCTGGAGCTGCAGCTCACCTCCTCTCCGGTGCTGCCCCAAATGGGGAAAAGAAGGGACAGAGGCTTCGTTTGCACCAGTGCCCGAATACTCCCTGGTAGAAGCAAGGGCAGCCCCCTTGCACCGTGTCCATCCTCTGCAGCCCCAGCTCTTGCAGGGACCTGCTGTAAGGAGCTGGGATTTGCCCTCCTGCCTTGTAGGAGCTGTGGGTTGGGACTAGTGGATGCTTCTGCCCTTCTGGAGATGTTTTGCCTTCCAGCGTTCTGGACATGGCACTTCTGCAACAGCAGACTGTGCCAGAGCCGTCCTCTGAAGCCGCTCACAGAGCCAGCTTTGTCCTCACAGACCCCGCTTTATGCTGGGCTCTCCCTCTGCTCAGTCCTCTGTTTCCCTCTCAACTCTTGATTTCTATTTCCTAGCAATTTCCAGCCCAGTTTGATCTAATTTCCGCAGCTCTGCAGCCTCACACAATATACAGCTCACCCAGGCTGGAGGGTCCTTGGGGAGCTGCAGTGGGAAGGGCAGGATGATGGGGAGCACCCAGCACCCCGGTGTGCAGCCTTGGACACAAAGGACAGCGGGAGGTTCCACAGGTGAAGGCTTTTGCTACAGGCAGATTTCCCTTAGTGGTATGAGCTACAAAGCACTTGAGGAAGGAGATGACGGTTCAAAACAAGCAGGTTGGGGGAGGCGACCTGCAAGGAAATGCTGAGACAAGACCTGTCTTCATCCAAGCATCCGGCCACCCCACGGCCCCTTGCTGGCCAAAACGGGTCCTCAAAACACTGGTTCTTCCAAACCTCCTGACACAGCGTCTCCGAGCGGAGACAGGCACCAAAGGAGACACATCCCCCCACCAGCATCCCCCTGTGCATCCTGTCACCTGCCCAGTTCAGACAGGCTGCAGGGCCAGTTCCTGCTGGACGCTCCCGGTCTGCTGCTTCCCCTCTTTTGAACTCCTTTCATCTTCCCCAGGAGCAGGGAACGTGGCTGCAAGGAGGAAGCGTGGGCTGCCCGGGGGATCCCGCTGTGCTGCTGGAAACGGGGCGCCTGGGGTGCTGCCTTGAGCTCGGGACGGCAAGGAAGGATGTGAGCGGGGAGACGGGGGGCTGTCCCACCAGCATGAGCCCATCAGATCTATTTTAGGTGTTTTCCAGCTGTTTGGAGCTGCTCCTGCAGAGCCTGGGAAGTGCAGTGCCCCCTTCTCCAGCCTGCTCGTGCTGAGCCATGCTCCTACATGTCCCTGTAGGAATGGTTCTTCAGAGGGTTTGCGGAAAGACAGAGAGGGTTTGGTGGGGCAGCACAGTCCCCAGAATCTACTGGGGCCATAGGGTGCTGGGTTTGCCTCTAACTCTGCACCCATTCTGTCTCCGATGTTCCCTTCCCTCTGCTACTCAAGATCTGCTAGTGGAGGGAAGGTCACTAAAAGGAAGAAAAGTGTGACAAAATTTCTTTTATTTTTGTTTTCTTAAGAAATTGTAAGAAATCACTTGCTGCTAAAGTTGCCAGGACCTCCATGGGCCTCCACGCTGCATGGTGAGCCCATATATCCCTGCCCAGGCTCAGAGCGTGTGTGTGTACCTGGAGGCCACCTTTGCCACTGCCCCAAAGCAGTGGCTGCCCTAGAGACCCAGGCTGGCCGTGGAAAAGCCATCCCTAACCCAGTATCTGCTTGGTCAGCCAGCCCTCGGCTCCATGAGGAACCCAGCCATGGGGTAAGGACTCTACATCACACCATGTTCTTCCTCCTGGCCAAGCTGCAGGTCAGTACTGCCTCATTAAGCAGAAGGTTTTGAAAGTCTGGTGGTGACTTAGTTTCTCCTTCAGTCAGCTCTTTCCAGTCAACAGTCCTGTCTTCTTCTCAGCCTCATCCCTTCAGGACTTCAGAAACACAAGTGATGCCCCACAAGGGAAGCCCTTAGTGGTTTTGCTTGTTCTTCTGCTGCTGGCATGAGGACGGCATGGAGATGCATGGAGCCTCTGTCATCACTGCTCCCAATCCCTGCCAGCCGCCCTTGAGAAATGCATTTCCCCTTGCAGTGAGCAGAGCACGTCCCTGCGCCTTGTCAGAGCCAGCTCCTGCCACGTGCAAGCTGATAACGGCACCCAGGACGCCAGGGCTCCCCGGGCAGGTCAGCAGAAGAGAACCAGCAGGGACCCTCTCCTCGCTGCTGGCCCACGTGTCAGTCACACCGCCAGGCATCCACCCGCCGTGCCAGGCTTATCTCCAGCCTTTCCCTGAGCTGTCTTGGCAGAAGTGCAGGGAACAGCATGCACGCTGGCTCCCGGCTCTGTCCCGGCCAGGCTCTGCACCTCCGGGCTGCAGCATGTGCCCCTGCTCCATGTTCCGGAGTGTTTCCCTCCCTAGCTCCAATGTTTGCAAAGCTCCAGCTGCTGGAGGAGCCCGGGAGCCTGTCACACCCAGGAGTCCTCACATCTCTGGAGACATCCCCCTTCGTGAGCTGCTCTCCCTGGCATCTCCCAGGCACGAGCTGCAAAACGTGTGTGCAGAACATCTCCCCCTGCCCCTTCGGGAACGTCCGAGTTTAGGGGTCATGATTTACCCTCAATCTTTGCTCTTCCCATTGCTCCTGTCTGCTGAGCCCTGGCCATGCAGCCCAAAATATAAAGGTGCTGGGTGATGGACTTGTTATGGGGAGCACTCACAAAGCAGAGCTCTGATCCTCACCCCAGGGTGCAGGCAAGCCCCAGTACCATGATGGAGATGCTCTCCTTGCATAGGGTTATTCCACCCAAGTGCCAGAGTCCCTCCTGGGCACAGCACTGAGTCTTGGCAATGCCAGAAGAAGTGAGATCCAGGCTCCAGATGGGGATCTTTTCTAGAGAGGGAGACATGGCCTTCCCTAAACATCAGTGCAAGGCAAGTACCCACCATCCTGGCGGAGCGGGCATTTCACGGGGTGAAACAAATTGGCCCAAACAGCTAAACCACGCCCTGGAAGCATCCAAGCTGGGTCTTGGCTATAAGAGGAGTGGAGGCAACACGCAGCGATGGAGGTGGCCTGGCAGCGGGCACCTCACGAGGGACCTGAGTCCTGCCAGGCCATCTCAGGCTCCTAGTGTCCGGCACCACTTTGCACATCTGTGGGTTTGATGTCACCAAGAGGAGCAGAACTGTGAAGCTGTGATTCAGCTGTCAGCATCTGGGCCCATAAAAGGTGTTTCAGCATCATATTTTGGTAATGTGCATTTGGCATCCAGCAGCAAGTCAAGAGAAATCTGGCACATTTTTGATTCAGAAAATATCCTTTAGCAGTATTTTCTGTCTTGTTTATGTTCTCCGGTGCTTTTTTCACTGCTGCTTTGCCTAGGACATGAATCAAGTGGCTAAAATCGCAGCACTTGCCAACTGCAGGGAATTAGCAACAGGGAAAGAAGGAAACGTCCAGTGACAAGAATACAGGAGGACTGGAGCAGCCAAATTCACACTATTAAGTGTCTACACTTAAATGACAACACTATTAAGTGACTACAAAGTCTTTCAATACTAAACTCTACTACAAGGGCCATAATCAAATCTCATGATACGTAGCGACTAAGCATGAAACAGGACGACAAAACTCAGGATTTTGCACAAGATAAAATGGGTCAAATTATAGGTGACATGAGAGACTCTAACTTCATCCTGCTCTTGGGAAAGATCCTGTTGGCAGAGCAGAAAGCTCCCTGAAAAAGGCCCATTCGATGCTCAGACACAGGAAGGGAGGAAAGAGACTTTATTTGAATTTGCTGGAAGAAATGACAGACAAGGAGCTAGGGAGTGTTGCTATGTATAAACCTGCAGCCCTCCCACGTCCTGAGTCCATCTCCAGGAGGATGCAGGAGATTCAGGAAAGCTCCGAGAGTGATGACAGGGTAAGAATTGCACAGCACACCAGTGGGCCCAAAGGATGGGGATTTTACTGACCGGGACAACCACACTTAGCTGGGAAGTTGGCAAAGACCTATGAAAATACGGGTGACAGAAAGGAGTTGAGTGGGGACCACGTTTTTGCTCTGTACGTGAGACTGGGAGGGCGCCCGTGAAATTCCCCTTGCGACCCAAAGGAAGAGCTGCTTTGCAGCAGCTCTGTGCAGGACGCATCGGGGCAGGGTGGTTTCTGGAAGGGATTGGACAAATTCCCAGAAGATGGAAGTGCTGACGGCTCTAGTGACAGCGCTCCAGGAAAGCTCCACAGCTAGCGACTGGCAGAAGCTGAGTGGGTAGCAAGGACTTCTAGCCTGACACACGCACACACGCACACGCTCTTTCTTCCCCAAGCATCTGCTTCCAGCCACAGTTAGGGGAAAATCCCCAAAGCAACAGATCTCGGGCTCAACCCTATGGATCTGGGGTTGTGAGGCTCTCCTGAGCCCCGCTCTTGGATGCCTCCTGCCCCATCCCTGGAGGAGGGAGTCCAGACCTGGAAAGGGGTCCTAGTCCCACAGGAGCGCCCTAGAGGAGGGATTTTGGTCCCTTTGGGGGTCCTGACACTGATACCCCGGGGAAGGGTGTTGTATCCGGGGAGGCTCAAGCTGGTTGTGCTCAGCCAGGCTGCAAGTCAGTGGCACTGCTCTTCTCATGCCCGGCCTAAGCTGCTAGCAAGGACCATCTGCGCTCCAAACCGGTCCTTGGCATCGACCTTCCCCCTCCTCTCTTAGCCTGGGTGCGACCGCCTGCCATTCCCTGACGGAATGTTTGCTCCCCTCTGGACTTCATGGGACCCGTGACCATCCTTCCCATGACGGCACGGCTCAACCACGGGTTGAGCTTTCCTGCAACGCTCTCGGCAGGTTTGCAGGGAGCTTCCCTGCAGCCCAGGAGCCTGGAAAACACCCCGTTTACTTCCTGCAGCCCAGGGACATTCTCACGCAGCACAATGGGGACTGACGGTGAGAAAGGGGACATGTCAGGATGTCCTTGGGGAACAGCACTCACACCGTGCACGGCAACCTGTCCTGACGTGCTGACACTCCCTGATCCTGTCACAGTGCTGGGCGAGGGGCTGTGGCACCGTGCCGGCTGGGAAGCAGTTAATTCTCTCCTCTCAGAGCCGCACAGCTCAACGACAGTGATTGAGTGATGCCCAAGCGCAGCGGCCAGGCTGCGTTTGCAGTGGGCTCAGGTTTGTCAGCACGTGTTGAGAAGGGGTAGGATGGGGAAAGGTGTTATTTGCAGGCCAGTCTTACAGCCAAGGTTCTCCCTGGGGAGGTGAGACTACCTTGTGAGGCACTCGGGGGTCTTGCCCCAAAGGATGATGCCATGTGCCCCAAGGAGGCAGGGCCCTAGTCCCAGGGGATCCTCTTGGCAGAGAGAACCCCGGATAAAGACTAAAGTATCTCTCCCTTTCTGCAAGTGGGCTGAAGCCCATCATAGCCAACGCCTGCTGAGATCACTGCTGGGGCCAGATGTTCCTGGTCTCTCCAAAGTGAAGGAGTTAACACTAGGACACTTTCCTCCTGCTCTGACTGTTCCTAGGAGAGCTGGGGGCTTCCTCAATGCCTTTACCCCCCAGCAGCAGTCACCACAGGCTCGAGGCACAGAACATGTTTCCTACCTGACGGGGATCTTCACTCTCAGGTATCGGTCCACGGCAATGGCCAGGAGCGCCAGGATGGAGCTCTCAGTGAGGATGAGCACGGGGCAGGCCACCATGAGGCAGCTGTAAAACTCAGTCTGTGGTCCGATGTTGATGATGATGGCCAGCGGGATGACCAGGGCCCCCACGGCCACATCGGCCACTGCCAGAGAGACGATGAAGCAGAAAGTGGCATCCCGCAGCGCCTGGTTCATCTTTACAGCCCAGATGACCAGGATGTTGCCCGGCACGGACACCAAGGCGATGAGGACTTCGATGGAGATGTAGGCAGCCTGGAAAGCTGAGACGGAGTGTGCCATGATGCTCCGGTGCCCTCCCCGCCAGCGCGGGGATGCTTCAGGCTCCTGCAAACGCACGGGGAGGCAGTGAGCTGCCGGCGTCGGGCGGGAGGTAGCCCGTGGAGCGGGGCCAGCAGAAAAAGTCTGCGCTTGCCGCTGCTGCTGCCCTTCCTTGGGACACAGCCATGCCCCAGGCCCTGTCCCACCTCCATCCCGCAGCCACTGGCTTTGCAAATGCCCCCGACCGTCCACCGTGCCCCTGCAGCTCCTGCCACCGCTGCTGTCACCGCTGGCCCTGCGCGGCTCCCAGTGGCCGCGCTCCGGAGCCCTGCGGATCCTCCGCGGATCCTCCGCTCCGCTCCCGCCTGCTTCTTGCCGCGGATTCCCTCCCCACGCCAGTCTCCCACCGCCAGCGGCAGCAGCAGCTCACCTTGTCCCGGGAGGCGAGCGCTTGTCCCGGCGCTGCTCCGCGGCCGAACGGAGCTCCTCACCGCCGGGGCAGCCCCGGGGCCATGCCGGGGGCGCGGCGCGGGGATGCGCAGGGCTGTGGGTGCCCCTCGGCCGCGTCCCCGCGACCCGAGCTCGGCTCCCGGGAGCTGGAGCATCACACGGCGCAAGGCGGCGGCTCCCGCGGCAGCGCAAAGCGCCGCTCAGCCGGTTCGGGGCGCGCAGCGCAGCCCCGACGGGAGCGCGCGAGGCGGAGCGCTGCGCCGGGCTGCGGCGAGGGCGGAACGGGCCGGCCCGGTTGGCTGGCCCGGGGTGGGGAGGCGGAACCGCCGCAGCCCGGTGACAGAGGAGGTCCCGTGGGAGGAGCCGCGTGGGAGCCGCGAGCGCTGGAGCCGGTACCAGCCGCAGAAGTTGCTTCGTGCTTTGGACTCACTCTGAGTCCCAGTTTTAGCATTAGGATCAGCATTAAGATCTAGTGTAAACGCAGTTCCTGGAGGCAGTGCCAGCCCTGAGGCAAAACTAGAACCAGCCTCAGCTCCGAGTGAGCACGGACCCAGGGCAGCACCCAGGCGTGGGGCAGGCTCTGCTCTGTGTTCAACCCCAGAATGGGGCCAGAAGCCAAAGTCAGGACCACATCTGGAGCAGCGAGCTGGGAAACGTCTCCCAGGCAGCCCCAAAGCTGCGTCCAGGCTCCATCTCGCTCAAAATCAGTGCTGGGATGGATCAGGAATGAGCTGTCAAGCACCCTTCCTCCTCAGGGGTGCCCTTCTCTGAAGGGCACCCTTGGGGGCTAGTGGAGGGTCTGTCAGCATGATTTGCACCTCCAGTTATCTCCAAGGATCCCTATCCCAGCTGTGCTCCAGGCGACCACATGACTTACACTGCATAAGGAATCACACCAGTGCTGATTCCTCACCTCCTCCAGCCCATCTGCAGTCTCAGACTGGATTTGGCGAAGGGGACTCTCCACATCCTGGTCTCCAAACCCTGTCTGCATCCCTCCAGTGAGCCGGGGTGCTGGGGTAGGACGTGTTCTGCCCCTTTGCTCTGTCTCAGTGACCGATGCACCAGCTCCTGGGTTTGTTCCTCTCCCCTCTCCTCCACCAGAGCCTGCACACCCCACAGCAGGGTTGGGGATGGCTGTGGGGACCGTCACCAGCCCCACGCCATAGGGTGGGCATCCACCTCACTGTCCTGAGCAGCCTCAGCAGAGTGGCTGGAGCAGGGCTGGTTTCCAGCATCCGGAGGCCATCCAGTGACTGGGGAGATGTGCCACTTGCTGGCACTTTGGCTGTGCCAACAGCAAGATGGGGAGAGCTTATTTATATTTAAAAGATCATTTGCTCTGCAGGGAGAAAAATTACCCAAGGAGGATGGCGGGTTCATATAAACATTTTGCTATTTATGGGAGGCATTTGCTGGAGTGTCTTGCAGCCCCTTGTGCGTCTCTTTTCGCATATCCCCATGTCGTCGAGGAAAAAGTCACCATGTTCATCACGTTTCATGGCTTACACTTAAAACCAGAGACAACAGGTGGGGCAGATACACTCAGATCATCCCCCAGGCTGGCTCCGGGCTCTGAATAGCACCACGAGAGCAGGGAATGGAAAGGACATCCCGAGACAGCCCCAAAACCTCTCACCTGACTTCTTTCCATGGAAAGCTTCCTTGCACTCAACCTCTGACTGGGAGGAGAGCAGGAAAAGCAGCAGGTTAATCATGAGAATGAAATGCAGCACCAAACGTAGGCAGGTCACAGCCTAATTATGTGTGAATCTTCAAACTATGGTGATTAAGAAAACACTCCTTTTCCTCAGTGGATTCAGCGTGTTCCCCACCAAGTACCTGAGATGCAGAATACTTTGGCTTAGCAGCACCCCTCGTGAGAGAAGAAGCTCGTGCAAGAACGATGGGCACCAGTGGGAAGGGAGGTCCAAGCTCTCTTGCCAGCCCCAGTGATGTTCCCTGGCACTCTGGCAAAGCCTGCAAGCAAGCAAATGTGCTCCATCATCACTGGTGGTTGTTTCAGGTGGTTGTGCAGGGACCGCTCTGTGGCTGGTGCTTGGCAGAGGTGGCCTCACCTGCTCGGTCTTCCCAGCTTAGGTCAGAGGAGGTTCGGATATTCCTCGATAGAAAAGCAGGCGACACAATTTGCTTGCGAGCATCTGGCACCTGACAGGTTGCCCAAGTCTTCCAGGCTGGGGTTTGGAAGAAGAAAATGTCCTGAGAAACACAATGGGTTATGATGTTCCCCAGGACCCATTGGATGAGGGTGCTACAGGTGTCTCCTGCTGGCAAATACCTGTGTCCTCTGCCAAGAGGAAGGGGGGATGAAGGCACGGCATCAACTACAGCATGGCTTGGTGTGCCAGGACACTCCCGAGCCAGTTTCTCCAGCTGTGAAAGGAGAACAGGAGCAAACCTGGACTGCTCCAGGGAGAGCCATGGGGAGCTCCCGATGCCTGGAGCCCTGCGGTGACGCATTGAAGGGCTCTGCATGCCGGGGCTGGGCCTTGCTGCATCAGCCTGCCCAGCTGATGAAATCAGCTCTGTTTGCACACCTCCGTTTTTTTCTTTCTTTCTCTTTTCTTTTTCTTTTTCTTTTTTTTTTTTTTCCTTCTGGGAAAGCATGTCAGGACGTGGGTAGCTCGGTTCCACCCTTCTCTCAGGCCCTTTCTGGTATTTCTGGTCTTTGTCCCCCTCTTGCCTCAGCTTTTCTGTTACCATCCCCACCACCATCCCCAGTGTTCAAGGCAGCAAAGGGTTTTTCCACTTCCATGGTCCTGGGGACCATCCCAGAGTCCCTCTGGTCACAGGCAGCGGCCTCTTAATTAGTGAAGTTAATTAGGAAGGTGGCTGATGCCAGCAGCACAGGGCTGACCCTCTTCCTGAAATATTAATTAAGATGCCTGGCCCCCGGATACTTCGGTCCAGTGTGTCCAGACAAAATGGCACAAGGCGAAGCGGGAGGAGCAAACAATTGGGAAAGGCTGGAGCTCTCCCAAAGGTGCCTCTGTAACGCGGGAAGAACAAATGAGGTGACCCAATGGCTCATCATGATGGGGCATCCGACTAACATGCTTTCTGACGGTGTCTTCAGCTGGGCAGCTGCAATGTGTGGTCCTGAGACTGTTTTTTCTCCCATTTACACGTGCATTATCCTTGTCCCACGGGAAGCCATTTGGGCAGAAAGAAACATCCTGCTTTTCCGGAGCAGAGCATCCTCATCTGGGCTCTCCATGGGATTCAGGAATTAGGGCAGATTCTCAACAGTTGTAACAACCCAAAGGAAAAAAAAAAACTCCTGCAAGGTTATCTGAGATGTGAAGTCCCTTCATTTTTGAAAGGAGGGCTCCTTAGGTCACATGCTGGCTGCATTTTCAAGCTTTTCTGCACAACCACAAAGGGTAATTTTTTTCATTGGGAAGCTGAGATTGCCATCTAATCACAGGGCTCCCTGAGCAGGGATTTTAGCATAAAATATTCCGTGCCGAAAGACGGTGCAGAGATTCCTGCCTTCCCACAGACCGACTCTTTGCACTAAGCACCTCCCAGCCCTGCAGCCAGAAGCTCTTGGGGAAGCAGGCTAGCAGAGGAGAAACTGAGTCACGGGCTGGATCCAGGGTCAGGCAGCAAGCGGGTGTAGAGCCGGGCTGTGATCCTGTTCTCCTTAGCTCTTGCTAAATGCCATCCTCGTTAGGCTGTTGACTTCTCCATGCAGGGCTGGAGGGACAAGCTGGCAGCTGGCCAGGGAGAGAGGGGCCATATCCATCCATGTGCCCTGCCAGATGCCAACCAGATGTTGACTGCAGTCCACTGGGCTGCAGCCAGGGGCCGAGCGCTTTGGCTCTGCTCCATCCCACCCTTCTCTGGGAGTTTAACCCAACCCTCCTCTCATTACTCATGTCCCCCTGGTGTCTCCAAGCCCCTTTAGGTGCAGGAGAAGCCGGGAAAAGGCGTTGAGTTCTGGGTCATGCTCCATGCTGCCCACACGGTGGGAAGGAGGACGCTCACAAGGGCTGTGGAGCCAGCCTGAACCTGAGCCTGGATTAGGCAGAGAAGAAATGCTGAGACATGACTGAACCTAAGCGAAAGACAGAAGTCCCTGAAGTGCCAAGCTGCATGCAGCAATGCCAGCGTGGTCCTTGGCAAGAGCAGAGCTCTTGCAGGGCTTGCAGCACAGAGAGGAGCTGGTGCCTGCCCCGACCAGGCCCCTTTGCCTCCTTGCTGGTGTATCCTCCTGACCACGCGCAGGGTCTAATTTAATCCCACCATCTGCTGGGGGGAGTCCTGGGAGGGTTATGGAGCCAGGCTGTGGGCCAAGAGCTATTCCCGAGCACCGCTCCTTGCTCCAGGAGTGGTACAGAAGGGGCTTAAATCTTTCCAGCCCTGCGAGCGAGCATGCCGTGGTTTATAGGACAAATGCAACCGTTCGCCTTCACTCCATGGCCAAACTGGACAAGGAAGAGCATTTTGGAGGGATGGGCTGGTGCTTTCTGCCTCAGGCTCCACGGGCTCTGAGTCGTGCCCAAGGGAAGGGAGGCTGATGGTGCAAGTGCTGTGAAGCACACAACGGCCACCACCAACCTTTAGGGGGTCAAGACTTGTACAAAACAGCAGCTTTCCAGGGAGGGAAAATGAAAGAGGAAAAGATAACTGTAGAGATAGAAATGCCTCATTAGAGCTCCTGCAAGTTGTGGTTTGCTAGAGAAAAATGGATGAGAGCCTGAAACCTCTTCCCTTAATGGATCTTTGAGCTGGTGTAATCATCTTCTGATTGATTTTTGGGCGAATACTGGGAAGAGGATGAAGAGGAGAAAGAATCGGGATCGTGCAGCTACATCTAGCAGAAGTGGGGGTCAGTTCCAGGGCTGGAGCTGTGGTGACTCGGGGACACCGGCTTCTGTCCCCGTGTGCTGGGGAAGGGGAAAGCCGAGCACGAAGGGATGACAGTGGCGAAGGCGGCGCGTTGACTCGCAGTCCCTCTTCTCTCCCTTTTCCTCCCTTCCCCCCTGTCATGGGGCATCTTCTGGTCCTGGCACCTCCACTCAAGACAAGAGATGCAGCCCGGAGGCGGCGGGGATGGGAACGTCGTGTGCCCATAGATGTATCCCGAGATTTCCTTTTCTTCTCCCCTCAGAACTGGGTCCCTCGGTTCTATTTAAAAACTCCCTGCTTTTAGCTTCCTGCTGTCACCTACTACCTCTCTCAGCTGGCTGAGCAGCTCTTGATTTCGGCAAGAGAGTTTTCTCCACACTCAGCCACTTAGGGACTGTAATCATATCCGTGCCCACCAAAGTGAGAGCTCTTTGTTTGTTAGGATTGAGCTGTCAGGCTCTTGGCAGGAGCTGATTTCTCCAGCCTGCAGGTCCTGCGTTCGGCAGCAACCGAGATGCTGTTGCTAAAATCGCCTCTATCGGATCTCTCCAACTTCAAGGACTTGTTTTTTTTCCAGAAAAGAAACTGGGATAAAATTTTGCCTTCCGGATCCCCTACATGGCATGCCGTTTAAGGCATTTAAACATGCCTGCATCTGCAAAGTCCGCATGGAAAATTCCTTATCAGTAAAAGGGATCCGCCTCCTGCCCAGCTCGCCTTCTCCGTTG
This sequence comes from Rhynchotus rufescens, assembly GCA_032273925.1. Lineage (NCBI taxonomy): Eukaryota > Metazoa > Chordata > Aves > Tinamiformes > Tinamidae > Rhynchotus > Rhynchotus rufescens. The sequence goes on from JAVCKT010020977.1 coordinate 15,999, forward strand.
GCTGCAGGCTTTTCCATGTGGCCCCAAAACATCTGATCGCCGATCAAAACAGCGTCCCAGTGTTTCTCCCTTGGGGATGGCTTGTGCGGAGCAAAGGTGCTGGACTCCGATGTGACTCCACAATGACGTTGCAGCCAGACATGTGATTTTTGCATTGTGCGGAAAAAAAACAAGCCAGAGACATCCAGTGGCGACATTCCCACAGAAACGCTGGCTGCATTCCTTCAGCATGTGCAACCAGAAAGGCCCTGCCATGAGCTCGGCACATAGCAGCCCTGCTGGACACAGGGCAGTGAGCAGGGCTGCTTCTCCATAAAGGATTCCTGTTGCACGTTGTGTGGTGGGAATTGCCCAGCCCAGTCTGTGTCCTGGGAAGAGCGAGGAGATGGGGAAAGGCATCTCACCATGGGGACGTCGCAGGGATGCTGTGTGGTAATCCCAAGCCCATTGGAGGGGAGGCTGTGCAGAAGTGGGAAGCAGATGCAGGAGGCTGAAGATCTCAGTCCCAACGGGTCTCAGGAGCGATCTGTTGTTTTGGGGGTGCTGAGGTCCCCCGTCTGCTCCTCCTGGGGCAGAGAGGGCCAAGGGAGGCTGCAGATGTTGCTTTTCTGGGCAGCTGGGGTTGAAACTGTGCCCAGAGCTTTTCCCTGCAAAGCCAGCGGCCGTTAAGCATCCCGCCTGGCCTCCCTGGAGACCTTCGGGAATGAGGCTCATATTGAACCCCTTTCCCATGAAAAACACCTGACCAAAGCAACCCAGCATTTGCTCTCCTGGCTGCCTCCTCTATTTGGGGTGGAGATGTGGGAACGGGACAGAGGAAGGAAGCCCCATTATCCCTCATGTTTTCCAGCAGGGAGTAAAGAGATTCAAGTCCAATCTCACTTCTCTTTTTTTTCCTTTCCCCCAAAATGTCACAGCAGAGAGCTGTAAGACTGCACTTCTGCTCACCTCTTGGCTTTAAAGGGGGGCTGAGGTCCATCACAGCCACTGAATAAGCAGTGAGAAGCCCAGACACTGCCCCAGCTGCACCCCTAGGTCCCTTCCCAGGAATGGGGGTCCCTCCCCATGCTGAGGGTGACGAGAGCTCCCAGTCTTTGGATTTGGACTCTCTACAGAAATGTTCGATGTGAGCCTCTGCTCTCCACGTCCAAAGGCCCTATGGAGAGTCAGGGCCATTCCCAGAGCGAAACAGCCGCCTCCACGTGGCACAGCACTCAGATAATTAGTGCCAGGTCATTAGTCCATAAGGATGATGGCTTAGGCAGGGATGAGCACTGTCCTGGGAAAGCCCTCGGGGCTGCTCAGGGATGTCCGAGCTCAGAGCTGGACACATGTCTCCTGCAGGTCTGCACTGGAGAGGGTCCTCGAAGGAAAATACGGGTGCCAAAAAGGCTCGAGGCAAAATCTTGTCCCTGCTGAAGGGGTGAAAATGGAGACATTTCTGTTGGGGTGGATCAAGAGCAAGTGAGGTAGGTAAAGCTGAGGACAAAAGTTCCCCCCCTAGGACCGTCTCCCTTCCAGCCAACAATAAAAATGCCGAGGAAAGGGTTTCCGGGAAGTCCCTCACTTCCCCTTAGCCTCCCCTCCCTGGGTTGGGATGCTTAATCCCAAAAAGAGAACAGGCGCCTGGGAGGGAAGCAGGAACCCGAGGAAGCCAAACCCTGGGAGCTATTTTCAGCTCGTCTGCAGGAAAAGAACCTGCTGGGGTCATTACGCTGGGGAAAAAACAAACCTTCGGATTTTATCCTTGGGGGGTAGGAAATGAATAGCCGGGCTCATCCCAGTCAGAAACTGGTGCCAGAGTCTGCAGGGGTTCGTGCAGAGGATTTCCAGGTCACCATATGGGCAATTCCCTGTCTCGCAGATGGTTGTGTCTGCATTCCGGGCGCCTAAACAAGCCTTGGGCCGTGTTTATCCCGAGAGGAAAAGGTGTTCGGAGGCGCCCGAGCTGGAGCGGGCTGCGCAGCGCCAAGGGCTGGACTGGGCGTGCGGATACTCGGACTTCTGGTGCCCTCTCCCGTCAGGAGCTGCTCACGGCCGCGCAGCCGGGGAGGGCTGATGACTTACACATCCCTCTTGGCGAGGAGAAGTCCACCTTGTTCCGCCGCAGCCCCGGGGGATGCTCCGAGGAGGGGGTTACCCTCGGCCGCAGCCTCAGGGCGCAGAATACGGTCCCTTAATGGCTTTCCCTGTCCTCCTGGCTGGTTTTGCTGGTGGCCAGCTGCACAGTTTTGTGAGTGCTTGAGATGCGCTGGAAGGAGCCTGATGCGCCGGGGTTGCCTTTGGGACACGCTGCAAGGACACGGGCGCTCCCAGCATCTTCGCAGCCCCGCGGCGTTTATCCAGCTCTGTCAGCTGATGCCTTCATCCCTATGGGTTGTTTTCTCCCACTTGACATGGCTTTGCAAGGGACGAGGATTTGGGGAAGGGAGAAGGGATGGAGAAGGTGCTGGGGATCTCAGTTTGGCAACCGGGCAGGCAGGATGTGGGAGCGGATCATTGTCTTTGGCATCCTCGCCTTGGTCAGCTGTGGGAAAGCAGGATGAAGAACGCATGGCATGATCCCACCAGCCGTGTTCCACCATGCCCAGAAGGCAGCAGGGCCAGCGTGTGAGCGGCAGGGGTTTCCCAACGGCAGATACCCAGGGGTGGCATCCAGACACCGTGCGGCCTGTCCAGCACCAGGACCTCCTTGCTGCAGGGCCGGGATTCTTCGTGCGATGCTTGGCCGGGCCTGACACCACTCGCTGGAGCTCCTGACAGCTGAGTATGCGAGTGGGAGCTGGGGTGTTCCTGGGACTCCGCGCGAGCCACGGGAGCCTGGGGTGCCGAGGAATGGGCCTTGGTGAGCAGGGCAAGGGCTGAGCCTCCATTGCAGCCGCTTTCCAGGCATGGGAATGCGCAGGGTGAGGCTTCTCCGGAAGGGCTGGGTCCCATCCCCAGGGACTGGCTCATCTGGCGTCACCGCTGGCCCATCCCGGGGAGAGTCTGCAGGCCCCTCTCCCCACCCCAAGCCAGGAAATCCCCATGGGAATCTGCATGCCCTGCCTGAGGGTCACCCATCCTGGTACCGATGTTTGCTTCTGGAGAAGAAAAAAGGCAGGAGAATCAACTAATACCTTGAACGTCCAAAATGATGCCTCCACCAGTTCCTCAGGTCCTGATTCCAGTGCATCAGCGTTTGGGCTCTGGTTGGGCCACCAGGCTCCCCTGAGCCTTACAACTGGAACAAGCCCAGGATGCAGCCAGTTATGACCCCATGGTCAGACATCCAGGAGACCTGGCCTGGAGCTACCTGAATGTTCTTGGCTCTGGACCAGCTCCCTTCTGGATTCCTCCAGTGCTATCTCCTTGGGGAGTCCTTGCAGCCCCTGTGTACCCCCTGTCCCCTGCCGGGGGACGCTGATGTCCCCAGCTCCTGTCCCTGGGCCTTGCGCCATTGCCTGGCCTAGACAGCTGTCCCTCCTATGGAGTCAAATAGCCACCATATGTCGCTCATGAATCCCTCGCATTCATGGGTCTTCCTTCAAATACCCACCTGTTCTCCAGCTCACTGAGCCAGACTCTCCCACCCCAGGAAAACAGCCCGTTGTTGACAACTCGATGCTCCCCGATCCTTGAGATGCGGATGGTTCCATGTGCAGGACGGAGTTGCTGGGGACACCCCAGCTCCATGGGTCTCCTGGTGGGAGAGCCCATAGGCTTGGCACGCTCATGCCATGCCAGAGTGGGGTCTGCTAATGGGGCCCTGCCATGCAGCGCCCAGGTGTGGATGTTTTGGGACTGCTGGGCTGGATAAAGAGGAAAGACCTTAAGCAACACATGGGTCCATGAAGCAGAGGTGGCAACGTCATGGCAGAAGCACAGGGGGTCTAGTGCTGCCGCTGGGGGAGGACTCACATAAAGACCAGTAATGTGGTTTGCTGTGGCATGCAGCATGGCACGGAACTGGACTGGAAGCCAGTGGCTTGGGATGCTCAGTATGATCCTTGGACTGGAAGCCAGTAGATTGATGGGTCAGGGCACCCAGTATAATGTTTGCACTGGGAGCGGGTGGACTGATATGTCAGGTAGAGTCCCAATGCTGGGAGCCATCACACTAGTGCACTGGAGCCACATTATTGTCCCCAGACTGGGAACTAGTGGACTGTCAGACCAGGACACCCAGGTGCAGGTCAGGAATGGGTTGCTGGCTGCTCCTGCCACTTCCACTTGCTTCCCAGGCAGGGATGGAGCCGGGGAGACAGTCGCCCACAAGCAGTCCCAAGCCGGAGCTAAAACAAGCCCAGAATTGCCGGCAGGTTGAGACCTGGCCAGCTCGTGCCGCGTCTCCCAGCTCGTCACGGGGCAGCTCCAAGTGCGGCCGCCGGCTGCCGCGGCCCCACGGCGGCCGAGCAGCTGTCGCTGTCCCAAATCGGTGGCGAGCAGGCACGTCGGAAATCCCGGGTGTCCGAAGAGAGGTCTGCGCCGCATTCCTTGCTTGGGGAGCAGCGAGAGGGCCGAGCAGCCCCTTGCGCCTGCAGCTGCTCCCAAATATGTTATGACTTGTCACTGGGGCAGGAAGGGAGGGCAGTAAGTCGGAAAGACAAAGGGGACACGGGGCACACGGGGGTCCCGGGGGGTGGCAAAGACCCTGCATGGTCCCCGGGCTGGATGTTGCTTGTGCACGAGCTGGAGGAAGGGAGGTGGTGGCGAGGGGAGCGCTCCTGGGCAGGACTGAGCCTGTCCCCTGCGCAAAATCCATCCGCAGGCTCTTTCCTCCTGGCAGCAGGAAGCTGCTCGTGGGTCTTGGGGTGTCTCCATCAGCTGGCTCACATCCAGCCCCCTACCCTTCCTGCTTTTTCTGTCCTTTCCAATGGAAGGAGCCAGCTGGTCCCCAACACACCGGCCTCCATCCAGCCCTCCGACACCCGCGGCACCACGCACCAGCCTGGGCGTGATAATCCGAGCTGCTGGAAAGCAGGATTCCAAGGGGCTGTGGTGCACCTTCAGCATCCAACCCGGGGAGAGTCGGGACAGGGAGAGCAGTCCTGGAGGAGCAAGGATGAACCTTCCTCCCGGCTCCTTTTTTCTCAATGAACCAGTATTTTTAGCCAGGGGCTCCGCTTCAGCCTGGGGCTGCTCCTCCCGGGCGGCTGCGAGCCGGCGAGGCCCTCGTGTCCCCCCCCTAGGCTCGGCTTTTCCCGGGGGGAAGGTCACGCCGTGACAAATGGCAGCGCGTCGGCGCTGGCGCGTGCACAGTGCCGCCTTTGTGCGCGCCCCAGCCGCCACCATCCGTCACGGCTAACCTGACAGCGGGCAGCAGAGCCCTAATCCCCCGGCCGGCGCTGCATCACCCGCGCGGGCAGCGACGAGACCCAGGGAAGGCTGCGGCCGTTCCCCGGCTGCTCAGGATGGCCTTGGCTAGCGAGGGAGCCCACCAGGTAGCCCGGGCTCTGGAGACCCTTGGGTGAGTGGGTGCCTATACACTCCGGGACCCCACATGCAGCTGCATCCCTGAGCCATGCCCAGGGGTTGTTCCCACCTTGGCAAAGAGGGTCTTGGCGGGCACCGTGAATGGAGGAGAGGTGGGTGGCTCGGCCACCAGGAGCTGCAAGGGGACTTCACGTCAGGCGCCCGCTTGCTGCTGCACTGGGGGAAGCGCCCCGTGAGTGCCAGCGCCTGCTCAAATGGTGCTGCCCCTGGTTTATGAAGTGCTAAATGCTTGACCGGATTGTTGTGTGGCCTGGCCACATGTCCCACCGACCTCGGAGCCTGTTATGTCACTGCTGGCTCCTTCATCCTCCAAACACAATCATCTGAATTGAAAAAAAAATAAATAAAAAGCTCTCTAGCACCTCCTGCAAAGCGTCCGGCTTGAGGAGCTCACCCAAATTCCTTCCACCAGTGCTTCCTCCAGCGAGGTCCAAGGATAAAAGTCCACATGAGTCCACAGATGTCTTCTCGGCTGATGACTGCCTCTGCCTTATCAAGCTTCAAGCTCAGAGCCGACCCTATCTAAGAGATGCAACCGCGGGCCGTGCTAGGGCTTTGGTGTCTTTGCTCACCCAAGAAGTGGGTTCATGTAAGAAGGACTTTTGCTGGATTGCCACTCCTGCTCCCATTACTACTGTTCACTGGAGGTTTTGCAGCTGTGGAAGGATGGGCTGAGAAACCCTTGCAGTTGTGATGCTGACCCAGACCTGGGGCACGCTGAGCTGGCTACTCCTGGCTACTGGGGACCCCAGGGGACCCCGATGCTCTCCATGGGATGGCAAATCCCTGGTGTTGAGACCTAAAAGCAGGCAAAGGTGGCATTTTAAGGCTCTTAAACCCCAAGGAAAACATGGGCCTGAGCGGGTGGAGGGTTTGTGGTGGGCATTGCTGTTCTCCAGAAGACCTCCAGACTTGAAAGGCTTTTGGTGAGCTTGGGGCAAGGAGAAAATCCACAGTGGATGTAGCCAAGGGTGTATTCAGCGTGGAGCAGCGCGTGTCAGGAACCCATGAAATGTTCTCTGGCAGCAGTTGGTACTGACAAGAATCCAGCTCCTGCTCAGAGCCTTCTCTGTAATGTGACAGGTCCGAAATGGGCAGAATTCAACCCAAGTCACTGAGGGTATGAGTGCATGGGCCGGGGGAATGCGGCATGGCCCATTCCCAGGGCAGGGGGATTTGGGGAAGGAAAATCCCGTCACGCTTCACCCTTCTCTTTGCTGACATTCTTTCCACTGACCGATCCCTCAGCTGGAATTTGGCCTGGAGCGGGAAGAGGAGGAGATGGGAGATGGTTTCTTCTGTTCCCAGTGGGGAAAAAATAATCTCTGTGAATTTAAGACAGAGCAGGAGAGACATGGTATGGAGGCAGGAGTTGGCAGGGAGAGCAGGGAACCAGATAAGATCCCAACATCTCTGTTTCTTATACACGGCCCAGCATTGTGCCTTGGTTTCCCCACTGGCAGGGTTGGAATGACTGCCAGAAGAGGGGCACAGCAGGACTGTCCTTGCACTGGGCAGGCTCCTGTACTCGGATTAGTGATGATGGAGGAAGGACAGCACCAGAATGGGAGGAAACCAGACCCCTGCTTGGTTCATCTTCCAAGCTTGCCCAGGGAAGGAACCTCGAGATAAGCAAGAGAGATTTCCTTTGGTTTTAGTGTCCTGGGAGAGAGTTGGAGGCAAAAATAGTTTATGTCTAGAACACTGTTCCTGGTCTGGACTAAGTGACTTAGCCAGGGCCAGCAAAACCTTCATGAAGGATTTCCCGGGAGCTCACCACCAAGACATCTGGCCCCAAACCTGCCCCAAATTGCTCTAGGTCCTGGGGACAGAGGGGAGAGCTGAGGCTGGTGGGAGCAGGAGGCAGGCACGGAGAGGGGCGATGCTCTGAGGCACAGCAGGGACGGGGGGACAGGCTGCTCCTGGCCAGGCTGCTTGAGGAAGGAGCAAGGATGCGGGGAGCAGGGATTCAGCAGGATCCATGCGGCTGACATCCACCCCAGCGCGGGATGAAGCTGCCCGAGCACCGCTGTCCCCCAGCCCGGCTGTGCTCCAGGTGACCGAGGGGACACAGGAATGCGGGATGGAGCTGCCAGCCCCAGCGGCACCCAAAGGACTCAAAGGACGCCCTTGTCCGTGGGGTGGCCGAGCTGCTCCTCCCAAAGCGCCAGCTCCCCCCAGCACTGTGCGGCCCCCGCCGGGTGGGGAAGAGCCCACGAAATCAGATGGACAAATTTTGATGTGAGGCAGCAGCTTAGGGGCAGGCTCGGGTTTCCTTTAGGTCTTCTATATTTATCTCCGTGATTTAATGCCAGCGCCGGGGTTTAAATGGCACCGAGCAGTTGGCTTGAGGAGAGGGAGCAGCCGTCCCCGAGCCTCACACACATCTCCCCGCCACCCGGCCGCCCATGGAGCTCTTCGAGACCAACCCCTATTTCTTCCCGGACCAGAGGTTTTATGACGGCGAAAACTTCCTGGGCTCCCGCTTGCAGGGCTATGAGGCGGCGGCGTTCCCCGAGCGCGCCGAGGCGGCCCTGTGCACCGAGGGCAGGGTGGCCACGGAGGAGAAGGACTCAGCCCTGCCCGAGCACTGCCCGGGCCAGTGCTTGCCCTGGGCTTGCAAGATCTGCAAGCGGAAGACGGTGTCCATGGACCGGCGGCGGGCGGCCACGCTGCGGGAGAAGCGCCGCCTGAAGAAGGTGAACGAGGCCTTCGAGGCTCTCAAGCGGAGCACCCTGCTCAACCCCAACCAGCGGCTGCCCAAGGTGGAGATCCTGCGCAGCGCTATCCAGTACATCGAGCGCCTCCAGGCGCTGCTCAGCACCCTCAACCAGCAGGAGCGGGAGCAGCGGGACCTGCGCTACCGCGGCCCGGCCTCGCAGGCGGCGGTGAGTACCGGGCACCCCCTTGGCCGCGGTCACCACCCACCTGGGGGGATAGGTGGTCCCAGAATGAGCAACCAGCCATGGAGCATGGGGACAGTCCTGGACCCCCCCAAGCCCTTGGGATGGCAGAGCCAAGGCTACGATGGGCCGGCAAATGTGCTCTGATGGGGCAGCAGCACTCCAGGGTGAGCCGTGCTGGGGATGGATAGCTCTCTTTCCCTGTATGCATGCATCTATATTCATATATGTTCATACAGGAGCAGTGCAGGCTGCTCCGGTGCGGGATGCTGTATGGAGCATGGCATGTGCACCCTCACGTGCCAAGGCTAATGCAGGCAAATATAAAATAGAATAGGATAGAATAGGATAGAATAGGATAAAATAAAATAAAATAAAATATAAAATAAAATAAAATGTCTTTGATGGCTCGTGTAGCACGTCCCAGGGAGGGGACAGAACAAAAGGATGGAGAGGTTGGAGCAGGGCCCTCTGGCACAGCCTTTTCTCAGATCAAAGGAGCCAGATGGGGACATGTGTTGAGGTTACATCTTGCCAGAACCCTTTGAATTCCCAAATTTTTGTGGTTTAACCAGGTTTTGAGGGGACATTTCTACCTGCCCTCTGATGCCTTGAGGGGGATATGTGGGTGTACTATTCCTCTGCTGCCCTGGGGTGATAAATGGACTTGATAAGAGGCATGGAAAACTGTAATTCATGGAGCTTCAGCTGATTGAGGACCAAGGGATTTACGGGAAAAGCCATCAGGTATCAGGATAGTCCAGGACAGTACATTTAGGAGCTGTGTAAAGGACTGAAAAGGGTCTTAGGCCTCGCTGTGAAAGGTTCCTGGGGCTGCCAGGATCCACTCGAGCTACATCTTCACGTCAGTTTGTTTTGCTCAATCCACTGTCTCTGCAAAAGAATTGGTGCAAAGTGCTGGCCCGAAATGCAGCCAGGTTCCTGCCTCCCTGCTCCTCCTGGTGGCCTCCTCCTCATGCTCACATCTGCTACGAAACCTTTAATTCCGCGACAGAGCCTTGCTGGGACAAGCGGAGCTTTAGGCAGCCAGGATATACAAAAGATCCCGAATTTGAGGGTTTCCCTGGCTCCTTTACCATGAGCCAGGTCCGTCCAGGTGGATGTGGCGGCTGGTGCTTTAGGGCTGCTGCCACAACTGGCAAGGCAAAATCGCATTTCAGGCTCAAGGCAGGGCAATGAACCCCCACATGAAGACAGAGAGCGTCCCTGCAACCTTCCTTCACTGCTTTGACTGTCAACTACACCAAAAGATTCCCCTTTTTCTCGCTTTCTAAGAGTAAAGCAAGCCACGGCTGGCAGCCTGGGTGCCAAGGTTGGTCCCCGCAGCTTGTGCTGGACCGTGGTGCTGGGGATGCTCCCAGGCAGGGGCTAAGGGACTGTGTTTGCACGGGGACACCCCACCCCAGCGCCCTTTACAAGGGTGCAGGGCCCCTGCCAGGTCTTGAAGGCTTCACCTGGTGCTGCCAGCGCCTTGCAGGGTGCCAAGGGACGTGGGCACGGCTCTGAGGCTGGGACAAGCGGGCACGGGGGTGGTGGGGCAGCGCTGGCCGTGCCCAGCAGCTCGGCTCCTTGCAGGCGCCCGGCGAGTGCGGCTCCGGCAGCAGCTCCTGCAGCCCCGAGTGGAGCGCCCAGCTGGAGTTCGGCAGCAGCCCGGCAGGTAGGAGCCTCTGCGGATGCCACGGGACACCGAGCGCTGTGCCGGGGACAAAGGGAGCCTTGTCCTTCCCGCCGGGAGCCTTGTCCTTCCCACCCTGCCCGGTCTGCGCTGCGGGACACAACTCCGGGGAGCCGTAAATTCTCCAGTGCCCTCTTGGCTCCATGCTCAGTGCATCTGGGCTTCTTGTAGTGCCTAGAGATGTTGCTTTGCCTGCCTTCTGTCCCAGTTCCACCTGTTCCACTTTCCTTTTCCTTTTTCTTTTTTCCTTTTTCTCCTTTTCCTTTTCCTTTTCCTTTTTCCTTTTTTCCTTTTCCTTTTCCTTTTCCTTTTCCTTTTCCTTTCCTTGTTCTTTTTTCTTTTTTCCCTTTTCCTTTTTCCCTTTCCTTTCCTTGTTCTTTTTTCTTTTTCTTTTTTTCCCTTTCCCTTTTCCTTTTCCTTATTATTTCTTTTTTCTTTTCTTTTTTTTCTCTTTTTCCTCTTCCTTTTCCTCTTTCATTTTCATTTTCTTTTCTTTCTTTTTTCTTTTTTTTTTTTTTCCCAGGAGGCAGAAACTTGCTCTAAAGCCTCTTATTTTGCCAACACAAAATAAAACCTGAAAAACCTGGTCTCGCTCCCCCTTGCCCTTACTCAAGGAAAGTCTCATCCCCCTAACCCATGGGTGCCAGCCAAGAGCGGGTCCCCAGGGCACCCTGGCTGCAGGGCACATCACCGCATGGAGCCAGGAGCTGCCCCAGCCTCAGAAACCCCACAGAGGGTCCCTATGCTACCCCCTACCCCAGCAGAGCTGTTTCTCCCTTGCTCCTCGCAGATCACCTCTTGGCTGACGATGCTTCGGAGGACCGTAACCTCCACTCGCTCTCCTCCATCGTGGAGAGCATTGCCATGGAGGACGTGGCTGTGACGTTCCAGGAGGAGCGAGTCCAAAACTGAGCCAGTGCAACCGCCCAGCAGCTCTTTGAGCTGGTACCAGGATGCAAAGAAGACAGCAGGAGAGCCCAGCTGCTGGAAAACGCATTTACCTCTCCGGTGTCGTGGACTGCACCACTGAAACCACTCGTTCCTTTTCCAACTCTTTGCAAAACTCTCCTGCTCAGCTGGCTAAAATAAAAAGCGGGGAGAGGTGGGACCTGAGCAGCGCTGCGTCCCTGCGCTGGCAGCAGTGCCCGCGGCGGGCGACGGCCGCGTGCAGCCCGCGTCGCGCTCCCCATCGCGGCACCTTCGTTCCTTGGGGGCCAATGTTGTGTGTGTTGCGTTCGCTTTCTTGTGTTATCCTTCCCAAGACGCTCTGTTGACCAACGTCTTTCTGCAGCGGGCACCGCGCGGGCACCGAGGCCCCGTGGAGGCCGCCCCTCGACGTCTTTTCTACTGAGCACTGTGTGGAGTTGCCATTGGGTTTTGTTTTTTTTCTAATTAATATTTTTGCTAACTTATTTGGATTTTTTTTAAATAAAGGCATTCTTGTTTGAACAGGCTTGGGGATCTCTTTTACCACTTGAGCTCTCTCTCATTAATGTCCCCAGTTGTGATGATCTCTCCCACCTCCAAGCCTTGAGACTTTTCCTAACTGGAAAGCCCTGTTATCTCCAAAGAACTCAGGGGAGCAGACAACACCAACCCCTTGCTCCAAAAGGGTTTTCATTTTCTCTCCATAGCCCCTAGAAATAAGGCTCAAGCCAGCACTGCTTTAAAATCCAGTTTATTGGAACACACATACATCCTTTCCTGACCCACTTCAGGGTTTGGAGTCCATGCAGTACCAATAATATGACGAAAGAAATGGGACATCAATATAAAGGGGTCACCGACTCTCCAAATTAAAAAAATATTTAATACTGTATTAGGCAAGTAATACACCGAAAAGACGCCGTGACTGTATAGCCTCTCAGATATTGCACTTCCAAACAGCACATGATAAGTATAGGTTCATTCCAGCCATCAATAAATATCACATCAGAAATAGGGGCCACACAAGGCAAACGTGGCATGAGGAGACGAATAGATCCTACCCTACGAGGAAGAAACGGGAAGAGTGAAGAGCCTCCTGGATTGATTCCTGGTGTAGTCCGGAGGCAGGAGGGGAGAGCATCTCCTCGGCACCCAGGGAGGAAGGGACGGGTGTTTCTCAGGACCCCCGGTGCCCAAGGAGGTGCCATCCCATGGGTGCTAGCACCGTCCCGGCTGGCAGGGAGCCGTATGGGGCGGTTCCAGCCCTTCCCCACGCAGCCCGTCACGGACCAGGCAGGTGTGGCCTCCTCCGGAGCGGCACGCTGTCCCGAAACGAAGTGATCCGCTGCCTGCCCCCGGCAGACGGCCCCGCTCCTTGTCCTCATGCTGTCCTCCATCCTGCACGGCACGCGGACCAACCTTGCTGTTCACTCTTGGCCTAGCAGCCCTGATGGATTTCCACGTCAAGCTGAGCCCAAATCCTCGTCTTTGAGTACTCCAGGGCTCATGCGAGCCGCTGCAGTGTCTTGGCAACATGAACGAGGCAGGAGAAAGATTTACAAGCATCACATCCTGCTTTTGTGGCATCTCTGCAGCTCGCACAGCCTCTGCCAGCAGCAGAGCAGGTGCCCAGCGAACACATCCACAGCCCGACCAGCGCAGGGAAAGGTGGGCAGAGAAGCCGCACACAGGAGTGGGGAGCAGCCACGGGCAGCCAGGGTGGGAGGAAAGGTGGGTGCATAAGCAGAAGGAAGAGCAACCCTTTTGGTCCACACGGTCTCAAAGCGGTGGGGCTGCAGTGTCCGTCATTTTGGGCCAAGGAACAGGCACGGGCTGGCCGCTGGCCTGGCCCCAAAAGGCAGTCGGCATGTGGCCACACGGAGAGCGCGGATGTGCTGAGAAACAAAGCAGAAAAGGCTCCCTGAGGATGGCAGTTCACCTCCATCCACCCGGGGACACACAGACCAACAAACTCAGCCAGAGCTGCTGCTGAGTCCTCCAGGAGGTGCCCATGAGTCTCATGCAACAGTGGGTTGTTCCTCCACCGTCAACCACTCTTGGTGCCCTGCTCTTGCCTCCTCTCTTGACCCTCTGACCTGCTCTGATGTCCTTCTGGTACTTACCCAGGGCTGGGCTGGTTCCTGTCACACTGACCCTCAGCAGGAGTAAGTCCGGACTGTGGAGGTCTCCAGTCTTGGCGACCCAGAGGCACCAACTAGAAGTGAGTCAAAGAGCAGAGCACGCGATCAGTGATTGCTCCAATTAGTCCTGAAATTCCCATCAAGATTTTCACTGCTGCTCCCCTTAGGCAGGATCCTTGTACTGAAGCCATGTGAAGATGAAGCTTAAAGGAAGTGGCACATTAAACCAGATTCAATGTCTCCAAGGCTCCAGGCTATTTGGAAAATTGATCCTTGCCATCCTTAATCAGGGTGCTGCTAATTCTTGGGATTTTGTCCCAGGTTTCATAGTATTCATCTGGGTGGGAATCACAGCATTCAGTTTTGAGGTGAAAACGATTAAGCCGAGGTGTAACTCAAACTGTTGGGTGAAAAGCCATGCAAACTGAGTGAACGAAACCTGAAATCAGGAGGAGAGCTGAGCTTAGGGCTTGGAACATCAAGATCTGGGCACTGGACCACACAGTGGGAGATGAGTCCTAGGGGGAATGGGGCAACCTACCTTCCGGGGACATTTTCTTGGCAGGGGCGGATGGAGGTGGCAGGGGAACCAGGCTGGTGACGCGGAAGCCAGCGGGCAGCGTCTCGGCTGAGCCGCTGAGCATGTTGATGCTGTGAACGTCGCGGGGGCGGAAGCGCTTTCGCCAGGATGGGGTCCGTCGGAAGGTCTTGTCATCGCTCTGGGAGGGAAAAACAGGTTACGTGGCATCATACAAGCCTAGACTTCCAAGGGTGGCTGGACTTTTCGCTCCTCTCAGATCCCAGCACCGTTTTTCCCTACCTGAGGGTCTATCCATGGATGGAGACCAACTGTATGGTGCAAAGTGCACAACAAGTTGAGAGGAGGATACTGGAGTCACCTCTCAGATCTCACACATGGTCCTTTCTGGCTTACCTATCACTTCTTTGTCCATAAAGATGCCCTCAAGACATCAACACATAAGCCCTGGTAAACACCCAAAGGGAGGCATTTAACTTAAGCCAGATAATGGCATCTGGATTTTGTATTTCTCCTCAAGCTATAAAGAGAGCCCAGACTAGCTCTACTATCATATCTCACGGAGGAAATCTATATGTAGGAGAGGTCTAGATGAATTCTCATCTCCATTGGCTCAACCTGAACCAACTGTGTAGCTTTCCTGCTGCTTAATGGGACCTCTCCAACACACTAGCTTTTCTGGTCACAAATGTGCCATGACCACCTGTGCCTCTAGGTATTAATACTAAAGCAGCTGGAAAGGCAAGCTATGTGTATCCTCTAGAAATCCAAATCATTGAGCATGAGGCTAGAAAAGATTTACAAGGTGTTCCCCCTCCTGCCTCCAAGGTCTGGCAGCTCATTCCTCAGGGCCTCATCTACTGGTTTTAACTTACTCCTCTGACACTGTTCTTGCAACTCCTCTTGAGAAGCTATTCCATCCTACTTGGGTTTCTTGGAATAGGAGGAGACACCAAAGGTCCTGCCTGTAGCCACTGATGATGCAAAGTGGCCCTGGGCTGCTGTAAGCATTTTCTTGATGCAGAAGATACCTGCTCACCAGCATGAACCTCTCCAGGGCAATAAATAAGCATTGTGCTTCCCAGCCCATGCCACCAGCTGTGACTACAAGGGTTAGAACGTTTTTACTGTTGAACTACCACAAAAAGTGAAGAAAAAAACAAGTATTACAGCATTGGTCTAGTCACCATATCCCTGCTAGGCTTCTGCTGCCTTTTTTTTTTCCTCCAGAAGAACAAGTGTCCTTCAGGGTCTGGGCATGGAAGAGATTGGGTACTCACATCATCCAGCCTCCGATCGGTGCCCAAGGCGAGCAGGTTGTTGAATTCCCTCTCCAGCACCTGTCGAGCCTGCAAGTAGCATCAAACAAGTGACGGGAACAGGTCTCAGCACAACTGGTGGGACTGGTGGAGCTGCAACATGGCCACGTCCATGCAGTGCCCAGTGCAGCCCAGGTCAGAGGAAGGGACATGATGAGCTGGGGTCTCCACGAGACCCCAAGGATGCTCCCCATACCTGGGTGTTCTGCGTGGGTATCTGCAACACCAGCGCCAGGCTATTATGGTCAAAGTTTTCATCGAGGGCCAAGAGCGCTCCGTGCACCCCGCTCTCAGCGAGGTTGTTCGCGTACTCGCGGAGCCCGATGGACTGGATCCAGTGAATGACTTGGTCATTGGTCCACACCAACACATCTGCAGAAGAGTGAAGGCTTATCTCAGGGGTCCTGGCCAGCTCAGGTCACACTCCTGGTTGTGCAGGACCTGATGATGTCCCAGAGTCCTTCCACACAACCTCAGGCTGATTCTGGGACCAAATGAAGGGATCTTTCCCAGATCATTGCTGGAGATCACCTCCTTCCCTGGCCAGCAGCAACACGGAGTGCCCAAGCACCAGGAATGGCCCCTTCTATTTATCAAACTAAATGCAGAAACTACTGGCAGAAAACAACCGGGCAAATTAATCCTAAGAACCCAGGGCTGCTGCTGTAATTAAGGATATGATCAGTAATGAGGCATAATCTATACACAGGTAATCCCAGGATAGCCATCGAGGAAGGGGATGCTGAGCAACTCAGGGATGTCCTGAGTGTCTGAATGGGGTGGAGAAGCTGATCCAAAGTTCAAACTAAGTCTTTGCTGTCTTGACACCTTTCCTCTCTCCTTGTGTCTGACTGGGGTAAGCTGCCTTAGAGTGAACTGTCTCAATGTAGTTGGAACAGATTCTGCTGGGGAAGTACCGCAGGGAGGTTCCCCATGGAGAACAGACCTGCAAGGATGGTATTGCTCGGAAGCACTGACCTCACCCTGTCCCTGGTGAGAACTGTGCTCAAAATAAGGGAGTGGAGATGATAGAGCACCACTGGGCATCTCTTGGGATGTTTTTTATCTGCTGTTTCAGAGCCCGATGTTGTATGTGGCTGCTGACCTTTGATTTCATGCTGGGTCTCCTCTCGCCTCCTCTCGAGCTCTTTGCGGTCGTAGTTGAGCCTCTTCAGACACATGATGCCATACTGCAGGCTGGTGCTGCAAGGACAAGGGATGTCACGCAGCCCTCGGGAGGGACTGGCATCACTGAGGAAGGACCCCACGGACGTCCCCGCTTTCTCCCCACGTGCCCTGAAGGAGGCTTTGGGGCAGGGCTGGGTAAGTGCAACCAGAAAACAGGGATTCTTTCCTTTTCAAGGTAATTCCCCACTCCACCAGCTTCAACCAGTCCTACCCACGTGAGAGCGTGCAGATCCAAGCAGTGATGCTCCGTGCTCAGTGACAGGGAAGGAAGGGGTAACCAGCCCATGGGTACCCCAGGACAAGGTCAGGGTGCTGATTTGCTTATCCAACGGCTATGCCAAGACATGCTCTCCATGCACCCCCGGCATGCCAGAGAGATGCATGAACTGATGCTCATAATTCCTGCTGCAATGAATCTTGATCCAGGCTGAGTGCCAGCAGGTGCCCAAGACCAGGGAGAACCCCTTAACCCCCCTGCTTTCTGCTCCATGCACAGCCTAGGGACCTCCTGGAGGATGAGGCTCACCGGTGGAAGCTGTCCACCATCTTCAGGTGCACTCTGAGGTCCTTCTTGGTGAGGTGGTCCAGCATTCGAGCATCAACAAGACACTCCATGAAATAGCTGCGGTACTGCGGGAGGCCCAGGCTCGGCAGCCACTCATTCCCAATCCATTCATGGTTCATGTCCCCATAAGCCAGCGTCTGTGAAAGCAAAAGGAGAAACTAGGGAGAAACCGGACTCAGCAGCAGAATCAGTTCAGTGCAGCCTGAGGAAACTGCCTTGAGCACCAAACCTGGGTTAGAGGAGTTTAACCCTACTCTGTATTGATGGCATTGGAGGGGATGGTCCTGTATCCTACTCATATGCCCAGAGAAAACAGGGCAGCAGATGAAACAGAAGCACAAGAGATAACTGAAATTTATGATCAGTTTATTTTAAAATAATTTAAAAATGGATTTGAGCACATTTAAGATTGTTTCTGTTCAAAAAGCTTCAGAAGATCACCAAAACATCTGATTTTACCCCTTCAAAATGAAAAACCCAGGTCAGTTTTGGATAGCCAAACATCCATTCATTTTCACTCCCAGTTGATTTAGGGCACAAAAAGGGAAATAAACCTGACAGAAGGAAAATAAAACATTCAGGACTGACTGGAACCAGGAGTGAGGGATCCAAACAGGACTTTTTCCTCCCACCTTCTCAGCTCATGTGAATGCTCCCTATCCTGAACTTGAAACCGGAAAAAAAAGTGAAGTAGAAATGTTTGTGCAACCAGAAACCAGTCCCTCTCTCTCCCATCACCTCCCCATGTCCCGCACGCAGAACAGGGTGACACAGGGACCTCACCTGCGCCCAGCTGCCTTCCTCCGTGTCCTAAGTGACACCCGCAGCATGTCAATAGAAAGGACAGGTAAAGTGAGTGACTCCGGCAGCTGCGCACCGCGGGAGCCGCGCAAGGCGACCGCGGGAGCCCTCGTCGCGGCCCCGGAGGGGACGGGGACACGGCCCCGGCTGCTCTGGGGCTTTGCACGGGCATCCCTGTCTTCAAAGCCGCATGGCACCTTGTGGCCTCGAGCCTGGAGAGGGCACAAACGCTGGCGCTCACACACTCCTCCTGGCAAACACAGGCCCCCCCCTAAACACAGATGGATGTGGTGAAACACTCAGTGGCCACCCTGGCTTGTGGGTCACAACCCACAAGTCACCACCCCCAGGGACACCGGCCAACCCAGTTTGCCAGCCCAATTTGCCAATCTGCTTTTTCTTTCTTCTCTTTTCCCATTGTCAACCAGTGCTGGTTTTGCTCAACTTCCAGCTTTCCGTGCTGCATCCCTGTTGTAACTCGGAGCTCTCCATCCCTAAACACCAGCTACAGGCTCCGGACGTCTTGGTCAGCGGACCCAAGATGCCTGTTAATTCCCACAGTTAATCTGAAAGGCTGCCCTGCTCTGAGACATGGAAACAGGGTCGTTGAGCTGCAGAGAGAGGAGCACGGCCACATCTCTCTAAGGGACCTGGAGCTCAGCCATGTCCCTCCACAGGACCCACAGGAGCATGGATATGTCTCTCCAAGGGACATTACCAGCTGGGGTAATGGTTCACTCCCGTTTGTTCATCTTCCCTTCTCTTTTTCCTCTAAGGCACAATAGACAGGCAAGCTATTCTGGAAACCCCAAAAAACCCACCAGCCCTTGACAAAGGAAAACACGTCCGCTTCTTTTTTAAAGAGCGTTAAAAACTGCTGAAATTTTGAAGGCTGAAAGATGGTTTCTAAGCAGGTGCCCGGTAGTGGTCAAGAGCTGACACATGAGATGCAGTGTAAGACCCCTTCCCTCTTGGGGTTTAGTGCATTAATGCCTGCCCGAGGCTCAGCCCGGTAACTGATACGGCGCGTGGCGACAGCGGGGCTGTCCGGGCTCACCGTCTTGGTGGAAGTTGCCATGTTCTCCATCTCCTCGTGGGTGACCCAGACATTTCCGGAGGACTAAAGAGGAAAGGCAGAGTGATCAGGATTAGCAGGCGCAGAGCTTTGGCCTAACAGGATGATTCTGGGACTGAAGGAAGGGGATGGCCCAGGGGGGACCTAGACAGAAATAATCCTGGCTTGAGATGTTTTAGGGTCTCCTGCTGGGTGGTAGAGACAGGACAGTCCAGACAGGGACTGCTAGTTGAGGCTGTCCTTGCTCTTGGCACTGCCCTTGCTGGGATCTTGCTGCATCCTTCTAGCTCAGGACTCAGACCCTCGATCCAGCCCGTCCTGCCTAGGGGAAGGCTGGGTTCTGTACTTACTCTGACCTGTCTGAGGAATTTCAAATGGTCCCGGGGAGGTTTATGTGGAAACAGTTGAGAAAACAGGTGTGAATATCTGAGATGGCAAATACGGATAACATGAACTGTTTCACTCTGCTTTTATTCTTTCCAGGGCAGGCAGTCCCTGAGCTCTGCTCTTTGTAGGGTGCTTGACAGTGTTTGCCTCCTGCTGACAACCTCCGGGTGTGAAGATAAGAGCATCTGCTGGTGCTCCAAGATGGGAAAGCCCTTCACACCTGACAGCAGTAAATTATCTTTGCACCTGAGGATACATGTCTGGTGGCTTGACTGTTCTGGGAGGGGATGTCACCTCCTCGACGGCCTGCTTCAAACACCAGGGAGTCCTTGCTCACTCTTGCCTGAGACGTTGGGGTTCCCTGGGGTCTGGTGAACCACTGTGGTCCCAAAGACCTAGAGGAAGCGGGGCCCAGCCATGGTACCTTGTCCTGCTGGGACCTCTTTTAGGGGCAGGTGGTACCCACGGGGATTGGTGGGGCAGGGCACTTACTGTCCGTGAGGTGGGTGGTGCTGATGGGCTCGTGAGCGACACCATCTCCTGGATGGCCAAGCGCAGCTTCAGGCGATGCAGGGCGTTGCTGATGCCGATCTCCCTCTGGATCTCAGTGTCGGACAAGGCTGACATGATGGCCCCGCTCTTCACGTTGGCTCGGCAAGCAGCAACGTACCAGGCTGGCATTCCCACCCAGAGCTGCCAAAACAGGGCAAAAGGGGTGATGCCTGCGGGGCATACCCTAACTTCCTCTCTCAGTCTTCAGAATGTTCTGTTTAAACTTTGGTGGCAAAGTGGGATGCCATGTGGGGCTCCTTTGTTTTCTTAGACCTTGCACGGATGGCCTGGTGACAGCCCAGCATCCCTGCATGCCCTGGACACAGCACGGGGAAGGAGCATCTTCCAACTCAAACTAAGATTCAGGTGTAAGGAAACTCCCAACCCCAACTCTGCAGACTGTGAGACGTGGACATTTGCTCTGCTCCTGCAACTCTGCTCGCTTGGCCCCACAGAGGCTCTTAGTTCCTCTCCCCACATCCCTTCTCAACCAGTCAGGAGAGCAAACCACTCCGTGACCAGGTAGAGGTCACGGTAGAGGTTTGGTAGAGGTCCCTGCTGCCACTTGCGCTGACCACCCATTCTTTGAGAGGCTCAGGGCTTTGCAAAGAGAAGTTGGGCAGGAAGCATTCTGTGATCACCACTGGCAATGCACTTGGTACATGGGGATGCATCACGGCCCTGCTCTGCCTCACCTCGAGCCAGGAGACAACGGTCGGGCCATCCCAGTGAGCAAAGGGCAGTCCTTTCCTCCGAGCCTCTTCCAGGAGTTCGTGCCTGGAGGGAACCACAGCAGAAGAGCGAGTTACTGGGGGCTTGTGGAGAAGGGAGCAGCTGTGGTTTGATGGGGCCCGTAACATGAAAGTAGGTGGGAGGGACACCTCAGAAGAGAGGAGACCATGGGCAGCAAGAAGCAGCCACTAGCAAAGTAACAGTGGAGTTAACAGAGCTCTGGGAAGAGTGATGTTGAGAAAATGTCTCAGTTCAGGGCCTCTCCGCACTTCTCATGCCCCTGCCATGGGCTAGCAGCCACCAGACGGGACATTTCCTTGGCGGGGCAGGGAAGGAGGGTAACTCACTTCTTCCGCAGGCGTCGATCCTTCTCGGCCTGAGCCCCCAGCTTGCCGAGCCCCAGCGGGTCCTGCATGCCCACCTCCGTGTCGGTCAGCAGCACTACTGAGCAAGCGAGACATCCCCGCAGTCAGGATGACATCCCTGGGAGCAGCACCGTGTCCCCAGGGTTTGTGTGACATGCTGGGGCCAGCCTGGGCACTGCTGGGGTCCCCACACCATGGCACTGGGGGTGTCCAGGCATGGCACAGTGAGTGATGACCCTCCTCCCACCCCCATTTCCAACCCGCTTTGTGACAGACAACAGGTCCCTGGGCAGTGCAGAGGGGCTCCTCACCTGCCATCCCTTGAAGACACTCAACCCTTAAGTTTCAAGGCTTTAGTTGCAGCAACATGGTGCCCACTGAAGGGCTGGACAAAATTTGGGAGGTTCCAGGGGGAAGGAAGCAGATGGGGACATTAGAAATAAGATAGGGTGAGCGGGAGTCATTACTGCAGCATTACTGCATGAACACTGATACCATAACCATGCCATGGAGCACAGGGCAGAAAGCCCCAGATGTGCCTCCCCTCAGTCGGGGGCTTCCAAGACCCGCAGAGAAGCTGCACAGAGATCAGAGCCAGCAGACTCCTGGCACCGCTCAGCTGTGGCCCCCAAGTCCCCAGATGGGATGGGATGCCCCTACTCCTTAGCCTGGCCCCCTCAAGAACACCCCGAAGCCAGACAGTGCCAGGAAGCCTGGCCTGGGAGGACGCCCGCCCAGCACACGCGGGAATGGGGCTGCTCACGGACCCTGCCCTGTGGCCCCTTCTCTGCTCAGCTGAATCAAGCGGCCCTTCTCTTTTTTCCCAAACAAGCGCCCGATGGAGGATTTGATGCCCTTCCTCTTGGAGCCCTTGTGCAGGGAGTCCTGGCTGCTGTTGCTGCTGGGGTTGCTGGCCTGCTCCTCCAGCGAGCTGGGGATGGAGGAGGGAGAGGAACAGCAAAGCCTTTAGGTTATTCCCGAGCAGCACACAAGCCACAGCAAACCCCAGGCAGTCCCGTAGCCCCACGCTCCCCCATCCCGAGCCCTGGGGCTGATGGAGCAGCCACTGTTGGTGCAAGACCTAAGAGATGCTCCACGTACCTCTTGCCATCCTCTTGACTCAATGCAGGGTGGCCCAGCTTCTCCAGGCGCAATGTTCTGGGGGAGGATGGTGGAGATGTCTCACATTTGATGGTGGTTTTGTCTTCTCGGCTCTCATCCCGAGCTGCAGGTGACTGAACAGACAGAGGAGCTGTGAGGGTTGATGGCACAACCCCGGCCCCATCGATGCCCTGCTGGCTGCCCCAGACTGACCCCCCTCTCTCTTGCTCCATAGAGGCATGGCCAAAAAGCCAACAGCACCCCAGGCTTCACCATGTGCCAGGATCAGCCTAAACCCAAGCACCAGCAACAGCTGGAGTTGCCCAGGCAGATGGGGAGATCACAAAGGCCAAGATCCTGGGAATGGGGAGGAGAGAGGATACAGCCCCACGGTCCAGATCAGGATGCGGGGATAGAAACTGCCAGCTGCAGCAAAGCGCTCTGAGGAGCACGAATGGGAATGTCCCCAAAACACCCTGTTCCTGGCAGGGGTGCATGATGTTTGAAGACTCGATGGTTTTGCGAACATCCTGTGTCCCACCAGTACCCACAGGCTGCTGGTCCCAGCTCCCATGCCAGAACAGGCAGTGCCATGCAGATCAAAGACGAAAGGAGCAGCCAAGGAACACAGAGGACACGGGGCTCAGACTCCAATGACGTGGCCGGCATGCCTCCAAGCACCTGATGGGATCCCCCTGACGTTCCTGCTGAATCCCTGGGGTCCCCAGCTCTGTACAGCCTGACCTGGCATAGACAAAGCCAGAAGCAGGCTGGAAAAGGGGCTTGGACTGAAACCAATGGGATGGGAACGACTCACAAGCAGTTTCCTCCGGTGTTTCCTCAAGTCACTGGGCTGATTGCAAGGGGGAAAGTGAGAGAGACACAGAAAGGGAGGTGGTCAACAGAGAACACTTCCCGCAGCAGCCCTCCATGCCCCGGCACGGCGAGTGGCACTGGGGCCAGGCAAGCCAAGCTGGGAGAAGACAAACACAGGCGCCCCGCTCCACGTCACGCGCCCACACACCCGTGCACACACGAGGACATCGCGTCCGCCCCGGTCAGCCGCACGTGCACGCCCTGCTCAGCCTCATTCCCCGTTCCCCACGTCCCACGGGTGCTGCGCGCCACCTCACCAGCGTCATGATCCCCATGCGGTCCAGGTCCTGGGCAGCGCTGCGGGAGGACAGCTTGGGCGTGGAGCGCCCGCTGAGCGGCGGGGAGGAGCTGGCCAGGGACAGGGCTGTCAGCGAGGTGGGGATGGAGGCCCTTTTGCAGAGCTGCGTGAGGTTCAGGCCCTCCATGCTGCCGCTTGTCACGCGGGTCTCCAGCTCCTCTGCGCGAAGCTCGGTGGACTCCTTCTCCTCTTGGATCATCCTAGGGGAGCATCAGAGCTCAGCTGATTCCCCTCCTTTTAGTTCCTGGTCTTTTTACCCCTCCTGAAAAGCCACGGGCTTTTTTTTTCCCCTTCACTGGGGAAAAGCACCCTAAGTGCCATGACTTCTGGTCTCCGGGAATGGCAGCAGGACCCATCAGGATCCATGGGAACCAGGGCACAGAGGGGTCTCAATTTCATTTACAATTTTAGGAAGGGGCTGCTTTTCAACAGCAATTCTTTCAGCAAGCCAGCCTGGTGCAGCTGAGGGACAGGCAGTCCCTGGGAGGGCCCTGCAGATGGATGTTCCGAAGCCACTTCCCCAGCTAAAGTTGGACTGAGACCTCAGACTTAGGACATTGGGTCCTCCTCCCACAGCCTGGCAGTTTGTGGTCCCATTAAGCCATTGCAGAACAAAACTTTGTGAGTTTTTGTCTGTGGCCCATACCTGATCTCCTCATTGATGGCATCCAGCTGCTCCTGGAGCATCATGGCCAACGTCTGGGCATCTGAGTGCCCGCTTGGAGAGAGCACATCCACGGAGCTGAAGAGTGTCTCACGGTCGTCCTCATCCACATCGGAGATCTCGGGGTCGCTGTCAAACGCATGAGGCCCCGTGGCCAGGACGCTGCCCGCCTGGGCCTGCTCCCAGTCCTGCTGGAACAAATTCCTTGTTTCGCACATATCCAAAGGCCAAACTGGAAGCCTTCAAGCAACACTCAATATGACCCCAAGGTGAAACCTTTCCTGTCGGATTACTCCCACGCAGAAGCTGGGTGAAGCAAATTGCCCCTTGCCCCCATCTTAGGGAATATGTTCCCATGTGAGGCCAGCATCCAAGCTGGAAGACCACAGCCAAGCACCCTGGAGAAGACTCCGAACCAGAGAGTTCAAGATGAAGACGACTCACCTTGGCTGGCTCCTCTCGCCGGGCAGCGAATCGACCCTTCTGTGTCCGAGGTAGACCTGGGGCTGTCCCGAAGGTCTCAGCAGGGCCATGGACCACGGTGCTCAGTGGGAAGCGCAGATCCGTGCTGCTGCCCATGTGGGACCTGGGGGAAGAGAGCCCAATGTGAAGGCTGCTGTGTGCAAGGATGCTCCTGGCACCAGGAGCAAGAGGCCAGTGTCATTCCAGGATGTCCTCCCTGGGCAGCTTTCCTTCTTTTCTTTCTTTCTGAGCCTGCAGGAAGCCCAAGGCAGCACCAGCAGCTCTCCATGCAGGGAAGATGACCTGTTTATTCAGTGAGAGGTTTTATGACTGGTGTCATCCACTGGGCACTGAATTGATGGAACAGCAAGAAAAGGGAGCCCCTTTCCCTGCCTTAGACACCCATCCATGCGGCTGAGTGAAGGCACTTTCAGGGAATGGGACTGTTATTCCCTATATGCATGGTAAGAAGAAGCATGAGGATTTGAAGCTCAATTTAACAGGAAAAAAACAGCCTGGAGAACAAGCTTTCCAGAGCAGATTAGTATTTTTCCACCATGGTGGGTCTGGTTCCTGGCAGAGACAGAGGACCGGGCTCCCTGTTCCAGTATCCTATTGAGCCCATAAAAAATCACTAACGTGAGCAGCTTGGCTTGGCGTCAGCTTGGCGTTTGCAGACAGAGGCACGGCCCAAGTTTTCCAGGGGATTTAAGCTGTGGAGCCGCTGACAAGCTGCTTCTGAGCTAAAAACAGATAAAGGAACCTTAGACAAAAGCTGACATTTCATCTGGGGGATTATTTTAGCCTCTGTAACTCAAGCTTTTTGCTGAATTTTCCTGGGGGGGAAGAAAAGAAATTGCCTGCCCTATCCGTACAAACCTACATGAGGAAGTCCCACATACGCCCCAGCCATTTCCCCAGCACTGGGCTGACTTTCATCCTCAATCTCTCCCTCGTTCTTTCCATTTCTTCTCTCCATGGAGTAGCCAGTCACTCTCCTCTCCACCCCAACTGCTGACACATTTGCAGCTTTGACACCATCCTCTCCTTTCCATCTTTGTGTTCCTTCCCAAGGCGGGATTTTTTTGTGGTTGGTGGTCAGTCCTCGAGTCCCAGCTGTGAGGACTCAGCAGAGGACACAGTCTGTGACCTGGGTGCTCTCTTTTTTTCTTACATTCTGTGGCTGTTTCCCCTTTTCTTGAAGCCCTGGAAGCTGAGACCTGATGGACTCACTCGCCTCCTGCTGCTCTGGGCTAGGCTCCTCAATCTCCCAGGCAAAATATTTAATAAAAGGGTGTGAGAGGAGGTGAAAATGGGGAGGTTCAGCTCTACCTGGGGGTCTCAGTGCCCTCCATGTGCCATCATGTGTGAGAGCTTCCTCTTTTCCCACCAAGTCCATCCCCACTGCACTATCGGGGGAAGGATACTGAGTGAACATCCAACTTTCACAGGGACTTTTGCAGGACTAAAAATGAGCAGAAAGGTGAAATCACCACATGGTCTGAAGCACTCTGAGCTACTCACTGTGTGGGTAAAACCACCCTGGGGGCCAGAAAGAAGTGGTACACTTCGCACGGAAAGAAAAATGATGCCCAGTGGGTATTTTTTACCTTCAGAGGAAGAAAGGTTGAATCAGTTGGTTTGGCTGGGCTGCTCTTGACAGTCTGATGCCAACTGCATGTTGGGGCCTTGCACGGTGCTCCAAGAGCAAAACACTGCCAAAGCTACGGGTGCGTGAACACGAGCAGGGGGCTGGCGCGAGCTCTGCCCCTGGGCCCTCACCTGGCGTGCATGCTGTCCACAAACGTCCCGCTCCTGGTCTTGAGCTGGTCGACCTCCAGCCTCAGCTTGTCAATCTCGTCTGACAGCCGGCGCTGTTGGGGACGAGACAAGAGACAGACAGGTTTTGCCTCTGCGGAGCAGTCACATTTTGTGCAGTCCAGCTCAGAGCCCTCAGCTCTGTCCATATTTATTTTCTCTTAAAAATAAATCCTCTTCCCAGGTCCACAGCACTTTGGATCCATCAGTAAAGAAAGAGCTCATGCAGGCGACAGTGAATGACCATGCCGGGGTGGTGCTGCGAAGGGAGGGAGTGGACACAGGCTGGACACGGACACACGGGTGCTGGAAGCGAGGCTGGCCGGGAGGTGAGGGACCATTGGCCACTCTAGGACGGTCTGGCTTCGCTCCAGGCTGAACGTGCGCATCCGTCCCGGCCAAGGGCTGACAAAGGGACACACTAGACTTATCTAGCTCTGTACTCAGGAGGAGCCCAAGTCTGTGCTAGGAGGCACTGCGGGAGATGAAAGGAGGGAGGCTGCAGCAGGGTGGGGAGGGCAGGTAGACGGGCACAGCAAGATGCAGCCCCGTGTGCGACCAGGGCAGCACCGCACGAGGCTCCGAACTCCGTCTCTGGAGCTGGGGAGCCGTGGCCAGGGAGCTGGACCTGTGCGTGCACCTCCTCGCCACGGACAGGGCTGCTGGGAGAGCAGAGGCCCTGGGCAAGGGGAGAAGCAGCCCAGTGATGCCCCCCAAGCATGCACTAGACATGGGGCACATCCCCAAAACTCCCACTTCCAAAGGCGCAATGCCCTGGCTTTCCCGCTCTTGCAAACTGTGCTTGGGCACCTGATCTGAGAGCAGGGGAGGCACAAAGATCTGTGGGGCTTTCTGCAGCCTGGGCATGGGATAAATCTTTCCCCACACTGAGCAAGGGAGTGAGGAAAGTCAAGGCTCGTGGCTGTCTTGGCAGGACTGTCCCTCCTGGCCAGGACACACTGAGGAGCAGCTGAGTGCTCTGGAAAAGCCTCCTCTAGAAAGACAGGCGAAGCAACTCCGGCCTCGCTGCTGTCCTGAGTGCAAGTCAGGGATGGATGAGCGTGATCGAAATGCGGAGATGGGACTGAACGTGCCTGCTAGGGAACCGAACCAGGGGTCTCCGGGAAGGCGGCTGGCAGCTTCCATCCAGCCTCCGCATGGGTTAGTTTGTGGCCTCCTGCAGCTGGGCGCTTTGGGGTCCCAGCTCCTCCGAAACTAGGGTATTTTTAGGAGGTGCGACTGCCACTAGCCGCGGATTAGGAGCGAGGAAGCGCAGTCACTAGGGCAAGCTTCCTGCAGCAGCATTTACCTTGTCGTGCTGGTGTTCCTCTATCTGCTTTTGGGTATTTTCCAGCTCTTGTAACAAAGTGTTCTTTGAAAACCGACACAAAAGAAAAGGGAACAAAAACAGGAAAGAGAAAGAGAGACCGTTTAGGAAGCAGCCTTGGGCCTGTGGCCTCGCAGGGAGGGCCAGCGTGGAACTGTGGTGTGGACAGGGTGGTGGCAGCAGGGACAGCAAAGGTTCCTCAGTCCCTCAGCCTTTTCCTCGCCTACCTGCCTGCCAGCCAGTCTTCTCTGCAAACCTCCTGCTCCTCAAGCAGGGCTGCTGTGGCCCAGCTCCTGTCTCACAGATCAGAGATTTGATGGGTAGTGTTTGCAGATGAGGAAATGTAGCTGAGAGGAGATCAGCTCCTCAAGCAGCTGGGTCAAGGGCAAAAGAGTGCCCTGCATCTAAGCTAGTGAAAAGGCAGGAGCAAAAGCAGAGGAGCTGGTAACTCCTCAATCTTGTGCTCTTTTAGGGGAAGTGCTAGCAGCTGGGCAGGCATTTCAGCATCACTTTTGACTCAGAAAGACTTAGAGAAACTCTGTGGGCGAGTCAGGGCCAGCAACAGGCTGGGGTGCTGGCGATGCCCCTTTGCGATGTGCCACCACTCTGGTCTCAGTGTCCCACCAGGAATGGGAACTTGGACTCAGCCCCACATTCTGGATCCTTGCTGGGCCTTTTTCTTGACCCACAGTCACCCAGACACCAGCCAAGCAGCCGGACACACTGGTGCAGACAGCTCTGGTTGAGGACAGGAGGTGCAGAGCAGCTTGGAGACAGACATGGTCCTAGATGCAGCAGCTTGAGGATACATCCCCTGCATGTTTTGGTTAATGCAGGGAGCCTGGCTCCTGCAGGAATCCAAACTGAGGTTAATTATTATTAAGGGTCGAGTTCTTCTCTGTGAGCAAGGACACCCCTTGCTCTGAGGTACCTGCTCTCCCAAGTTCTTTGCAGTCACACGGGGGCAGCAGCAGCTCCAGCTGCCTCCTGCAAAGGAAAGGCCAAAGGGGTGGGAGATGGGAGGCTGCTCAGGGACTCTCTTCCAGCTTGGAGAAGGAAGATCCATCCAGAGCAGCAAGGTCTGGGGAACAGGCGTTGGGAGAGGGTGAACACTGCATTGTCTCCTGCAAAATGCAATGAGGGATTGCTTTGGTGCCAGCTGGGCATGGGGATGGGCAAGGATGCGCAGCGGAAGGCACAGGGAAGCGAGGGAATGGAGCAGGGCACATCCTGCTGCCATCCAGGATGAAAGGCGGCGGGGAGCAGCTGGGAGAGGCGAGGACGTGGTGCAGAATGCGCTTCCCGGCATTCCCACCGCCTCCGTGCCCGCCTGGCATCCTGCATGTGCTCATTTTCCACCCCTGCATGGGCACTTCCAAACCTGTGCACTGCAGCTTGCCCAAGGGGATGCAGAGCCCTCCCCTGCCCCGGAGGAGCCCGGCGCTGCAGCCGCTACCTTCTCCTCCAAAGCCGCCATCCTTTCCTTGAGGTGCAGCTGCAGCCGCTCGTTGGACTCGCTCAGCAGACGGTCCACAGTGTCCGAGAGCCGCTTGTTGTGCTCCTCGTTCATCTTCTCCCGCTGGCGGGCCTGCAAGGGCAAGGGAGGGACGGCCACGTCAGTCCTCGGGGCTGCCTGTGGCAGGAGGGGCCTTCAGACCTGCTGCTCCTGCCACGGGGAAAGGACCAACCAGGCCTTTCTCCTCACCCTGCATTGGCGACACCCCCTGAACCACCCGTTGTGCTGTGCCCAGGCAAGTAAATGCCAAAGCGAGAGGGAACCGAAGCTGGGCCAGGACCCACAAGCACTCCCCTCATTTGGGCTGAGCTGCACTTACCCGGGCCAGCTCCTGGTTCTTCTCTTCCAGCTGGCTCTCCAGCTGCCGGAGGTGCTCCTCGATGCTCCCGTGCCTCTCTTCTGCCTGGGAGAAGCAGAGCAGCCCTCTTGGATGGTGCTCCCCAAAACTTTTTGGTTGCTCCTGTCTTGTGCCATCCCTCCCCGTGATGCAGCTCTCCCTCCCGCTGCCCACATCCCCACTGCACTTTGCTTTGCTGACTGCCCCAAAACAGCCATGCTAGCAAGGAGATCACAGATGGGAGATCCCCCAGAGTCGGAATGAGAACAAGGAGCCTGGAGCTTGCAAGGATGGTATAGGGGCTCACCAGGGCCCTGAGGAGCAGTGGGCCACCAAACTTGGGGCTCTGTCACTGCACCCCGGTGGTCAGACCCACCTCTTCCTCGGGTCCCTGCATGGTGTCCTGGCACCCCGCACACTTGCCTTGGTGAGCGCCGCGATGCGCTGGGCCAGCTCTGCTTCCACCTCGGGCAGCGTCTCCGCTTTCCTCATCGTCTGCTGCAGCTTCTGCTCCGCCAGCTCCAGCAGCTCTTGCAGGTGCCGGGCTTTCTCCTCACACTGCCAAACAGAGCACAAGAAGACGCCTGGCACCATGGCTTGCCTGTAACCTATCTGCAGTGCATACTTCTTCCTCGCAAGTGCCTGGGGTGGTGGGAGCCTTCAGGTCCAGTTTTGGGCTGGCCCCAACTGGGAGAGACTTGTCCAAGGTCGGGCAAAAGAGTGATGGGGGAAATACATCCTGCTCCCACCACTGTGGTTGATCCATGACTGGCCAGGAGGGTCTGATGCTTTCCATTTCAATCCCTTTCCAAATCCCCACAAGATGTTGTCTGCACATGCTTCCTACGCATGGTGCCACTGGGTTTGCCATCATCTGGCACAGCCCAGCCTGCAAATGGAGTGTTTTAAAGTGGTGGGAGGATGGTGATACACTCAGGCAGGACGTGCAAGGTTGGCCTAGCCTCCCATAAGGATGGTGTGGTACCACATTAGCACTGGTACCTGGCGGTGCAGAGACTCCTTGTTGGCCAGCTCGCTCTCCAGCTTGTCGTTAAGGTCGTGGATGGAAGTGGCTTCTCGCTGAGCTGCCAGGTAACGTTTCTCCAGCGTGGTGATCCTCTCCTCCATGTCCTCTTTCTGAGCCAGAGCCTAAGGGAGCAATGGGACAGTCATGTCCTGCTGAGTGGAGAACTACAGTGGTGAGTCCTGGTCCTTTCCCATTAGCAGTCCTGACCTGTAATCTTAATTTTGGAACAACCAACCAACACATCTCCTGTAAGCCTGGGACACCTTCCAAGTCCAAGTGCACAATAAACACCCTGCTTTGTACAGGGATGAAGGGCAGCAGTGTGAGGGGGTTAACAGGAAAGCGAGGTACCTAGTATGGATGTGGCTCCCTGCTATGAGCCTGCAGCACCCCTGGGTTCCTCAGCATCTGCTCACAACCTCAGGGAAGTCCTGCTGAGGGACTGCCTCAAAATTCCCCAAAAGGCAGTGGTCTCTTTTGGGAACTGCTGGCTTTCACCCTCCTTTCTGCGTGTACGGTAGGAGTCACCATCCTTCTGCAGCCCAGAGTGTGCAGCAACTGTGTCTCTGAAGCTGCAGTGGGGCTGGGATGGGGTTTACAGGGTGACAGTGCCTCACCTCTCGGAGGTCCCGTTGGTATTTGCTGCCCATCTCCTCCGATTTGATCAGGTCTTTCCTGGCAGTGCCCAGATCCTCCTCGAGCTCGGCGACGCTGGCGGCCAAAGCAGAGATGCGCTCCTTGGCCTGGACCACTTCGAAGTTCTGCTTCTCCAGGAGCTCCTGCAGCTCCACCACCCGCCCGGCCTCATCGTCAGGGTGGACGGAGCCGTTGGAGAGCCGCTGCAAGCCAGCAGAGAGGGATGTGCATGCCTGGCTGTCCCAAAGCACAAGCCAGCACTGACAGCAACTACCCAGCAGAAGAATATGGCCCAACAGGGACCAGGTGTGATGGGGAGATGCCAGGGAGCACTGGGAAGTGGGGCTCTGGGGGCTGCAAACAGTGTCCACCAGCCAAGACATTGCTCCTCACAGGCTTACTGGGGATGGAGATATTGAGGGCTGAACCCTTGGATCTGCAGAACATCCCTGGGAATCAGACTGCCAGCAAGTATCCCAACAGGAACACAGATGCCCCTGCACTGGCAACCGGCCTGCCTAGCAGGGAAGAACATTCCCCAGGGGATTAGACCCAATAGAGAGGGGAAAGAGGTTTTCAAATGTCCAGAGGTGATTCAGCACCCTGCAGGCAGCAACAAGGAGATCAGAGACACTGTGGCTGGCCGGAGGTGGAACAGCCAGGAATGGTGGTTTGGGGGCTCTTACCTTCCAGGGAAGCTTCTGCACCGGCTCCTTGGGCTCCCTGCTGTCCCGCTCTCCTGCTGGGGCCTCCCGTGCAGAGCCTTGCTGCAGAGTGGCCACCTGCACGACAACAGGGGTTCGTTAATCAGAGAGAGCTGATTAGCGACACCAGCTTTCCTGCACACAAGTCCTTGTGCAGGAAGGCAGAGAAGGCGACAGGCCCTTGGCCCCAGCCAAATGGCCAAACAAGAGAGGAAAACCTCATCTGTGAGACAGAAGATTTCAGGGAACTATTTGCAACTATTAAGTATGTGCCAGCCTTGATATGAATAAAACCCATTACATTAGAAACTCTGAAAGCCATTTTTTTCCAGTTCGCGTGATCATTTTGGGGGCTGCAAGTGCAAATTCTGCATGAATTCCCAAATTTGGTGTAACACACACCAAGCAGTCCCTGCCCACCCCGTGCCCTGGCACAGGATGCCAAATGTCCCTTACCTGTCGATGAGCATCCACTAGTTGCTCTTCTAAGGTTGCAACTCGCTCTAAGGCTGCTCGCAAACGCTCTCGGACCTGTGGTTGTTCAAGATAAGGGTAAAGGGCGTTATTTATCTGTAGCAAAGGTGTCTGTGAGACAGGCTACCTCCTAGCCCCTCATATCCAGCTGCCTGCCAGGCTCAGGTGGGTCACATCCAGGGAACAGGCTCAGCAAACTGAAGGGCAGAGATGCTCCAACCTGAAGGAGCGATTGCACGTTGGAAAAGGACAGCCTGGGATAAAAAGTTGGGGGAGACTCAAGGTTGATGAACCTTGAAGATGCTTTTTAGCAGAGCAGGGAGATGCTCAAGGCAAACGAATCAGGAGAAGCAGCTGTAGAGCCCACCAGGGTCTCACATGCACTTCCTCTAGGCCAGCGAGGCAGGGAAGCAGGATCCTCATCCCCAACAACTTCCCTTCAGCTCAAATGCTGCAGCATTCGCTCAGCAGTTGCTCCAGCACAGCTCTGTGACTGAATCACTGTATTTCAGCACAAACAGCCCGATGGCAGATATGTTTTGGTGATGGAGCTGCACAGGGGATGCTTTGGAGCTGGGGACACATGGAAGTTGAGCACACTGGGCTCTGATCAATCTGATGTCCCCATGCACGTGCAAAGACAGTGGTGGCACCGAGAACTGCTCTGCTGACCCCATCTGGAGAATTGATGGATAAAATACCGGGAAGTAGGGAAGTTGGCTCAGAAAGGCTTAATGTTTGGTTCTAGGAAAGGATGCTCAAGGGAGCCAGGATGCAGAAGTCCTAGCAGCCCATCTCACCTTTTCATCGAGTGCTTTGTGATGCTCAAACAGCGACTTAAGTGCTTTGAGGACCTCGACCTCGCTGGAGACCCCGGATGGCGACTGGGCCTGGCGCTTGACTACGGTCATCCTCAGGGACCGCTCATGCCTTGACACCAGGCACTCCAGGTGCTCAAGCAAGAGCTGCAAGAGAGTGAATGCAAGGCTCTTACCACCCTGGCCATGTGGATACCGAGCCAGGAGCTCGCAGCACCCAGCGTTTCTGGGAGCAGAGACCTGAACAGGAGGGTTTCACACTCACCCGGGTGTTATTGCGCTCCGCTTTCAGCTCTGAGATCTCCTCTTCCCTCTCCAAGAGCTGCTCCCGGCACGCGCTGAGCTCCCGCGTCAGCGTTGCAAACTCCTGCGGAAATCGGGGCAGGGCGGTGAGCAGGGAGCGCGCCGGAGCCGGAGCCGTGAGCAGGATCCCCGGCACAGAGCAGCTCCCGTCCTGGACAATGAGCCAGGGGCACGGCGAGAACCCAAGGGAAAAGCACCAGGCTGAGATGTGATTTATTCCTCACCTCTGCAAGAGCTTTAGGGGGAGAATGCAGCACCTTGGTGTTTATCATCTTATTTTTATTAATAATGACACTAGAAGCTTCTCTGTTGCTCCAGAGGTGTTTGGTGGCAGTTGAAGCATCCCAGCCAAGGCCACCACCGTGCTCCCATCCTTACTGTCCCCTTAACACCCCTACCTTGGGGTGTCCCAGCAGGTTAAAACACACTGCAAAGTCACGATGGAGCTCACTGGCCCCGGGATGACTCTGCCCACGGCGTTATGGTCTGGCTTTACCCAAAATTTCATTCCAATGGAAATGACAAGAACCATATAGGACATGTCACAGTGGAAGATGTATCCCTGCAGACACCAGCGCTCCTCTTTTTCCAGCCACTGGTTCTTCTGGCCACTGGCCACAGCCAGCAAGGAACTGCTGGGCACAAAGCAGTGCCAGAAGCCTCCCAGCACAGATATCGGGACACGACTGGTTCCTTAGAAATAGAGCAATTGCATTTGTGACTGTGCTGGAGGGGGAAGAAAACCTGCAATGAATTTTTGTGACAGTGCAGGAGGGTTAATTTTCTCTTTAGAAATAAAAATCAAGCGTCCAGGTTAGCCCAGGAGCATCCTCCCACTGCTCGCAGGGCTCCGTTGCTGGTTTAAGCTTCGCTTCATGCCAGGCCTAAGCAACATTTTGCAGGTGGAGCATTTTGGGGTGTAAAATGTAAATAGGCACCACTGAAACGCTTCATAAATTTACACTGGTTTCACACCATTGCTGAGAAGAGCTAAGCAGGAAAAGGGTTTGCAGAAGATGATGAGATTTGTTTGAGCATTAAGGAACCAAATTTCCATGAGGGGCTGAGAGCAGTTCTACGGCGTGAAATTCTCTTTTACTCTAATTTTCATGTTAAACCCCCCAAATCTTAAAACATTCAGGCTGAAGTTGAACTGAACACTGATCAACACAAGGCCAGACCTCCTGCAAGGGCTGATGTCTCGCTAAGAAAGGAAGAGCTTTTCAATCCATTTGCCAGAGTGACACTGAGACCCCATCTTCATCCCAGGATTTGACCTCCCAGGTTCCCAGCCCCTCTCCTGACCTCTTGCTTCCTCGGAGCCTTCTCCAGCTCAGTTTCCATCTATTATCCTCCAAAATGATCTCGGTCCTGCACAGTGACCACCCCATGTCTCCTCATGGGTCACCCCAGCGAGGTCACTGGACCGGACCAAGAGCTTCCCAGAGCCGGGCTCTCCCAGCCCCGGGGATTAAGGCTTGGCAGAGGCCAGCGGCACCCCCGTGTGCCCGCGTGCCCCTCTCTTATGCAAGGGCTGTGCAGAAGAGCAAGCAGCTTGTGAGCATCCGTGCGGATTACGCCGGGGCTTGGAAAGCTGGAGGGGAAAGCGAGCAGGAGCTGCAGTAAGAGCAGTTAACAGGGCTCAGATTAGGCACCAAGACCTTGATTGCAGGTTCAGATATGCGGACCTGGCTCCTCGAGTCCCTCAGTACACCAGGGTAGAGCCTGTGGACCTCAGTAAAAGGATCCCTGCAGCTATGAGGTCCCCAGGGTTGCTGCTGAGCTATACCAGGGGTTGCAGAAGTCGATGCTCTCCCTGCGGATGCCACCTGGAGACCTGCAGGTGTGTGCAGGTAGGAAGCCCAGGCGGGTTAGAGATATTCCATGTTCTGCAAATGCAGAGTACAACAAGGCGGCGAGCGATGCTGCCTGCACCATGCGGGGACGGGACAAGGTGCTGGAGGCAGCAAGGGAAGCGGGATGCCATGGCAGGAGTGCTGCCCATGCTCACGCTGCACTGTTTGCACGGCCCTCTGGAGCAGGAGGAACACTGCACCAGCAATCAGGTCTTCCCGAAAGGCAAGAAGATTAGGAGAGAGTGGAATTCTGCTGGAGAGATGTGCAGTCCCCTCAGCCAGCCCAGCACTGTCACTGGGTGAGCAGATCAAAGGGTGGCAACAGCTTCAGACATAGGCGCACCCTGGCTTGAACCCTGGGGAGAACAAGAAGGTCCTGCCCCACTTCTGTCCCATGAGGATGGGCCCTCTCCCAGCCCTCCTCCATACTGGTTATTCACTCCTGCCGTTGGGAGAGATGCTTCAAGCACTGCTGTCATCTCCTCAGAGTCTGCCCCTATCGCATGCGTTCCGAAGCTGAGAGCTACAGCTAAGAGCAGCCACAGGGTGCAGAGGCAGCAGTGAATATTCCCGGCTTAACTTGCGTCCTCCATGGCCCGGAGGAGGTAAGAGGACTTGAAGGAGCAACAGGTACGTGGGTTTGTACCACCCAGCCCATGCCAGGAACAGCTGGTCGGATCCCTTGTTCTGCACCGCATCCAGGCTGCCAGGCTTGGAGAATCCCATACAATCCCATACCAAGAAAAGAGGCAATAACTGTCATTCCCCGGGGAAATCCCAGGCAAAGGAGCCTTTACCACTGCCACCAGCAGCAGCACTGGCAGTGAGACGTGACAGCAGGACGCAGCAAGGGTTAGCTGAGTACGTATGGGCGCATTTTGATGCCCTCAGGGTGTAAGAAGAAACACATCACTCCATCAGCTGCCTGTAGCCGCCTCCGCTAGTCCCAGCTGTGCCAGATGTCCAACCTGGAACCAGTAACCTTGCCCCCATGCCAGGGGCACCACGTGAGCTGGGGGACCATGAGGACAAGCCATTCCTGACTCCTACCTATGGACATTCCCTTGGTGTCCAGGCCAAGGCGCTCAGGCTGCACCACTGACTGCAGCTTTTATCCTGATCCACAGGCACAAAGGTGCCCTAAGCCTCAGCAAAGTGGTCCTGAAAAGGATCTGCATGATTTTCTTCTCCCCTTGTCTTGGCAAGGAGTATTCCAGGCCACGCAGAGGTGCCCGCTGCTGGCACCCAGCTCCGATAAGCTCTCAAACTAAGCAGGGACACCTATAAATGGATTAGAAAGTGAAGCAGAGGTGCCTGATCTTCAATCAAATGAATGTCGGTCATTAGGCACAGTGCTGGAAAGCCCTGAAGCTGCTGAGTTGGGAAGTCCTCAGGAGCCCTGTGGGAAGTTCAGCAACCTGGGAGATGGCCAAGTTGGATTAACATCAAATTATCCAAAGACAGGTGAGTACAAGCGGCCAAGCTCAGCCCCAAGCCCTGCAGGAGCAGGGATTTGAGGGAGTGGATGCTGTTTTCTGTGTGGGAATCAGGAGAAGCACCAGAAGCACGGCACAAGATACAAAAATGACGTACGGTGCAGCAGGGCTGGTCCATCATGTGGTCAACGTTGGTCATATCTTGGATTTGGGGTCACCACTCCAGTCATAGGTGTTGCTGGAGGGGCACCGGTGACAAAGGGAAGGATGCAAATCATGGCCCTGGAGCTGGAGGGAGGCCAGAAAACAGCTACAAGGAGAGGGCTGCAGAGCCCAGGAGAGATTTATGAAGCTCAGTCTCTTGGCACTGGCAGAACACAGCTCAAAGACAACTCCAAGCACAACCATTCTCCTGGGAGCCACCAAACTGGGATCTCAGAGATATGTGGGACTTACAGAACTATGACCTACCCAAATCAAAAGCAAGCAAAAGTGCCCAAAATGCGTCAAGAGGACAGTGAGCTACCACACACCTGAGTTCCGGGAAGAGACCAGCTCCAGCTGCACAATTAATGGCATTTTAAATCTCCTAATTGGAATAATTGCTCCTGAGAGGCTGTCTGCCAATGGAGGGTGATGTGGGAAGGCTGCCTGTGTTGGGAAGTCAGCAGCACTTCCTCGGTGATGAAGGGATGAAGCCCCATCCACTCCGTGGATGCAGCACAATTACGAGCAAGTCTAAATCACATCTGCGGGATAAACACAACCCCAGCAACGTGTGGCCCGGGATTATGAAGATTAAATCCCTCCAAACAAACCCAAGACTTCAACCACTGCCTGCGGTCAAGGCTGGGCCACACAGTGGGCGCGTCCTGGCCCTTCCTGCCAGGTTCCACAACCCACTGGGAACCATCCGTGGGGCAGAAGTGTCCCCTAATCTTGGTGCCCAATCCTGGCTCCTGTATTTCCATGCAGTGTTGTTCAGAGAGGAACATGCAGACAGACCATGCAGGAATCCAGATCTCAGCAGCTTCATCCCGTAGGAGAAGAGCCAGCCATGAGGGTTCAAAGATGCCAAATCCCGCCCTCCTTCCCCAAAACCTCAAGATGCTTAAAAACCTTCTACTATTCCCCCTCATTGGAGCCTTTGAGGGTTGAATTTTCACATTGCTCTTTGTAAATTGGTGCACTGGTATACTTGTGAGTTAAATGGAGGAACTGGGGGGATCATTTGATATCAGGAAGCAAGGATGCCAGGGATGGAGGTGGGCTCATCAACACCTTCAGGGACCTTCTCAGCAGGTCTGTCCACCCGGCCAGTGCAGCTCTCTGCTTCCCGGGCAGCCCTGGGTGCACAGCAGAGAGGGGCCTGCATGAAAGACTTGCAAGAGCTTTCCATGAACCAGCAGCTCCATGAAATCTGGGAGCCTCTTCTCCCTGTCATGCTGCTGAGGACAGGGGGTCTTGCTGAGCCTCCAGTGACTGGGGAAGAATTACCATCCCACATGGGACCCTGCACTGGAATACATGTGAGCATCTCTGGAGTCCTGTACATTGCATCTTTGGGGTGACATTTACAAGCAGAAAAGCAGGGAGCCAAGTTGAGCCGAGCAACCATGTCCAGGGCCCTGCAGAGCTGCTGAGAGCCCCCGTACCCCAGCCAGACCTTGGTCCTCAGCACCAGTGCCCAACCGGGCACCCCCCGAGCAGCAGGGAGGACAGGAGGGATTGGAGCCGAGAGCTTTCAACCCGATTAAGTCGCATTCTGTGCTCCCACATGAATAAATAAATCATGTAAGAAGCATTAAGGCAGCTTAAGGGAAATCACCCTGCAGTTCTGCCTTTTGGGGACTGAGGGATGCACCCGCAGATAACGGGGGGAGGCAGTTCAGCTATGGGGCACCCTGGACCCCCATGGGTGGGGGGGCAAGATTTGCAGGCTGGAGCATCCCTGTCTGTCCCATCCATAGGACAGACAGGGATGTCTCCCTGTCTGCTCCAGCCTGGGGAGAAGAAACTGCCGTCACCAACCGAGAGGGAACCTGTGGTTGCACTATGGGACCCAGCACATCGTGCTGCAGGAAAGCAGGTCCTGGAGCATCCCCAGCCTTTGGAATATGCCCAGCTGGAGCTCTGGATCCCACGCAGGGGCAGCCACATCTGTCTGCCCCAGGCCCCTAGAAGGATGCAGGCTGTCCCTAGCCACCAACCTCCCCATGCAATTCATCCTCTGCACAGCCAGGGCTCGGGCTCTTTAGGGATACAGGGAAGGGTTAGCAGCATTGCAGGAGGACTATGGAGGAGTCTGCACGCCCAGCCTGTCCCAAAGGCTTCTTCAGGCAGTCCATCAGTCTGGACTGGCCTTTCCTGATGGAATCAGACTCATTGCAATAAACACCAGGGCAAAGAGGATTTCAGGAGGGGAATATTGGCTCTCAGAGAGGTAGGAGGAGAAGGAAAAGGTACCTGGAAGAGCTCCTGGAAGAGCATCCCAGGGGCGAAGCCGGCCGCGTGCTGCTTACCTGGTACATGCACATGCTGGGGTTAATCCCATTGGGCAGGTGAGCACCTTTGGCTTTGCTCCCCGCCTTCATTCCGAGGCCTCATCTCCGGCGGCGGCCGGGGCTACGGGCGCCGGGCGCCTGGGCGCAGAGCCGCGGGGCAGCCAGCGCGCCCACCTCCCCGCGCCGGCCACGCAGCCCCGCTGCTCGGCAAGAGCGGGAGGCAGCGGCGGCTCAGGGCGATTCCCCATCTGCCACCGGCACTACCGGCATCCCTGGCTGCAGGGCAGGGAGCCGGCGGGAGCGGGGTGCCCGGCGAGCCCGGCGCGCCGGCGCCGAGTCCCTTTGCGGTGACCCACTTTGCCCGGCTCTGCCCGCGCGCTGCCCGTGCCGAGGCTCGCACGACCCCTTCTTGCAGCCGGCGCGCAGGCTAAATCCGCGCTCCCTTAATCCGAGGCGGCTGTGGCGGGGCGGGCTCAGGGTGACCTGGCTTGCTCCCCCGGGCCGCGTGCTAGCAGGGGAGCTGGAGCAGAGGGGTGGCAAGACCCTGGCACACAGCAGGTGACCG
The DNA here is from genome assembly GCA_032273925.1 of Rhynchotus rufescens. NCBI lineage: Eukaryota > Metazoa > Chordata > Aves > Tinamiformes > Tinamidae > Rhynchotus > Rhynchotus rufescens. Next base: position 55,385 of record JAVCKT010020977.1, read on the forward strand.
TGGCCCTACCTGTATCCTGGGCTTGTGGAGAACTGGGGGAGATGCTGCCCAGAGCATCTCTGGGGACAGGGAGCAGCCCAGCCTTGGGGGCTCCAGGAGTTCCTGGGAAGCACCTTGAGGTTCTCTGCTGTTGGCAAGCTGAGGAGGCAGGACTAGTCCAGCACCACGCACTGCTGGAGGAGGGATGCTCAGAGGTGCTTGAGCACCAGCCCAAGCTCTGGCCAGGCTCATGCCACCTATTTCGGTCCACTGACCATGTCCCAAGCTGTCTCTCTTGGGTGCCTGCCACAGCAGCACGCAGACAAATTAACAGGATCCAAAATCTCAGGACTGGGACAGTCACATGCGTGCAAGTCTTTCAAGTCTCCTGCTTCCCCTTGCTGCTAGGTTTGTGGCTGGTTATCCCTGCACCCCATCCACAAGGAAGAGATTTAAAAGCCCCACTGCATCCAGCTCTTTGCCAGGTTCAGAAGGGAAGGAATATGGCTGAGGTCTCCATGCAAGCAGGAGGGAAGCGAGGTGGGGATGGGGAACCCATGAAGCCCAGAACTGCCCTAGGTGTCCAGGAACCAGGAGGGAGGGAGGCCAGAGACACCACTTGAAATGTGCCATCCCGTCACCACACGCCGTTTGGTACCAGAGGGCTCTGCATCCATCTCCCCATCCACCCTAGGTTATCCCTAGGAAATTCCCAATCCTTCTCCACATGCTAACAGAGAGATCGTGGTCCCATACTTGCCCACACTCCAAGAGGGTATGGAGGAGAAGGGGAGATGTCTACCTTAGTTCTGGCTTGGCTTAGGGGACATTAGATGTTGCATGAGATACAACACAATCAGTGTCGCTGCAACCCTAGGTCAACCTTTTTAAACAAGAGGGCTAAAACCCTGCCCAAATGGCTAATCCCCCCTCAACATGGGCTCCTGCTCTTCCCAGGGCCATATTCTCACCTGTGGGAGGGCCGAGTTGAGCTGCCTCTGGAGCTGGTCCCGCTCGCGCAGGGTCTCCTGCAAGCGGCTCTGGGTGACGGAGAGCGTCTCGCGGGTCTCCCGCAGCGTGTCCAGCAGCTTGTCCCTCTCATCCAGCATGTTCACCATGAGCTGCTCGAAGTCGGCATCGGCGTCGGGGCCCTGCTGGGGGCCCAGAGGGTCCCCCTCGCTGATGGTGGGCATCACCTCGCACATCATGGCTGAGCGCGGCGGGCAGGTGGCAGCCTTGGAGGTGACCACGGGATGGGCAGGGGGCACTGCGGAGTCGGAGGACCCCGATCACATTCCTATGGGCTCCCACGGAGCCAGTGTTGGAGAGGACAGAGGAGAGGATAAGGCTGGGGACTCTCCCATCCCTCCTGCTTGGGCACCCAATGAGGCCTAAGTGGGAGTCAGCATCGCTCCCGAGGGATGGAGAGATGTCCTTCCCGCCGGAGAGGCTCTTGCAGATTGAAATCCCTCCACTTGGCTGCTTGTCACTGCTGGGGCTGTTGCAACCTCTTGTGCTGCTGCTGCTCTGGTGCGTTCTGGAGCATCGATGAGCTGCGGGAATGTTGTTCCGAAGGGCAGGAAGCGGCCTTTGGAGATATGTCCCAACAGGCAGCCCAAGCTGATGGCACAGGGAGCATCTGGGGGTTATCTGGACTGCCAAAACATGCTGAGGAAGAGTCAGATGAAGGAGGGCTTTTCTCCTCCAAGGCTGAGTGAGATGGTCACTTCTGGCACGGGCAAGCGTCTCCGGTTGGCATTACAGCTCATTAAAAGCACGGTGGTGACCTAAGGCAGAAGGAACAGAGGTGAGATCCCTCCTACCATCCCCCAGGACACCTCCAAGTCCATCCACCTTCCTACCCCATTCAGCCTTGGGTGGCTGCAAACAGTGTCCCCAAG
>JAVCKT010020978.1:0-14372 GCA_032273925.1 Rhynchotus rufescens
TTTTTATTTTTATTTTTATTTTTATTTTTTGTTGTTGTTGTTGTTGTTGTTGTCATTGTTGTTGGTTTATTTTGAATGTGCAAGCGATATTACTGGGAAACAAGAGAGTGCCTCAGGAAAAAGCAATCACAAAGGGCACATTTACCATCCTACTTCAAAACCTGCTGTAAACAGTGTCCAGGTAATGTCTGCATCAACAGAGATCAAGCGGACAACTGTGCAAACACACTTGAGAGTTCCCTATAAATTCTTGCTTTCACCTCTCAGTCGGGAATTGTCCAAAAAAAAAAAAAAGATATAAATATTGATCCTAAATATTTCTCTGTTTGCTTTGTTTTTCTCGTGCATGAGAGGTGAAGGGAGAAGGGGAAAGTACCTGAAGATTTCAGAAAAAAATATCAAGAACTTTTCCATAAGACAGTTTCTGTAAAGTGTCTCAGCAAATCTGTAACATGATTTTCCAAATGGTGAGTGAAATGTCATCCAATTTTAAATTTGCCATATTGCTTTATTCTCCAGAAAGGAAATAATGATAATGTTTGTCTTTACTAGTGTTGATCCAATCTTGTATTCCTTTCCACACTAAGCTCCTGCTGATTTTAGTGGTCTGGGCCCAATAACATACATTTGACTTATCGGTTTATTTACAGCCGGGATAAGTCACTGCCATTAGGTATCTAGGATACACGTATTGCGCATGTACAGCACATACAAAACACGCACTTGTAGACCTCTTCCATAGAATATGATAATGTAAGGATCGTTATCCTACTAACAGAAATGCGCTTGAATTGCCTCCCTCTGAAGCTACCCTCCAAACGCCAGATAAATACCTTCCCAAAATAGCATCACTCATTTTTCACAGCAGGTGTCATTCATCAGGTAGGAGGCTGCATCTAGACGTGGTAGTAATAATAATTCAGCCGGGTAGGTGACTCCAGCTCATTACCAGCAGCCTCAGGCACTGAGGGCTAGCAAAGCCACTGGAGCAGCGAAGTCAGTAAAGCAGAGCAGAAATATTTAATCCTATAACAAATATTTAGTTGTACGACATGAATATTTTATAAATATTGATCCTACAAGGTATAAGGCTCTGAAGAACCCGGCTTTTCTCCTTCCTTCGTTTTTCTGAATTATCTTGGTGTTTGTTCTTCTCCACAGGAATGTTTGTGAAGCTGGATCGCACACGGCCCGTCCGAAATGCCCAGGAGGGGCAGGTCTGGGATGCCACTGCTGCATCCCACCGAGTGCGCCCAAGCACAACTGCTCGTGGCCCTTTTGTCACCATTAGCAGCTTTTCCAGGTAAGAAATGCCACCGGGCAAAGGCTAATTGGGAGTCTGCAGGGAGCCTCCTTGCATGTCTCTGCTTAATTCGTCATAGTCAGTCTAGGCCGGGCAGAAAGCAACGGAGGGGATGGGAGCATTTGCAGTGACTCCCCATGGGCTGTTCGCACTGGGATGTTGAAAGGCCCATTTGCACTGAAAGTGAAAGGGCTTGACCGGATCCTGGCGCTTCTGGACCTCAATGAAATTCCATGGTGTGCTTGGTCCAGCCCTTCAGGAGCTGCTCAGTCTTTACATACATGTGTTGGCTAAGCAGAACTGTTCTCCCAAGCAAAACGCTAGTGGGGAATGCAGGATAAGAGACCCTTCTGCTGGTGCCCCATGTTTCTTACCTCATTTTACATGTCTCTTTATCATATTCTCTTTAAATCTTTTCCATATCCTGCCTGCTCCTTAGTCTTTTCTGGCATTTTCGGTGTAATTTGCTAAAGATGAATTTCATTAGCGGTATGGCAGTGGTAAATAATTACTTTTAAAATTAGTCTTTTTATTATCTACACTTCCTACAGAAGCATTTGCAGAGGAGGTTTACAGCCTGAGTGTTTATGGTGCCATGAAACACAAATGGAAAGAATGAACATCAGCTGCTTCTTCCTGGCATCTCCTGGACCTTCTGATCCTGGAAGTATCTCAGGGAACACACTGAAGATCCCGTTACCTCTCCTGGTATTTCTTTTCCAGGGTCTTTTGGAAAGAAAGATAAATTTCCCTATAACCCGCTGAGCATCAGAAAAGGAGTCCTCAGGCTTTGATCACCTCCATGAGTGGGAAGGAAAGGCAGAGAAATGGACTGAAAGGTGTGTCCCATGCTGTCGAGACAAGAAGAAAGTGAAGAGAGGAAGGGAGAGAGCCCCACGAGGAGCGAATAAGCAGAGGTGCAGAGTGGAAGGAGCTGGCAGTGGAGAACAAGGGGAAGAAGCTACACTTCTGAAGAGCAAGGAAAGGAGGGAGAGGAAGGTGCCTTGAAAAAGGAGATTAATGAAAGGGAGAGAATGGACATCTGAGCAAGGTATTAAATAGGTAAGAAATGGGGAACAAGGAGTGAAAGAAATATGCAATCAGAAATGGGAGGCTTCCTTGTGAATAAAGGGAGATGAGAGCAAGCTGATTCTAAAGGGAAAAGAAAAAGCTACTGGCATCTGAAGAACTATGTTAAATATATTACAAGCATGACATACAAAAGAAGAGACACAAACTGTAACAGAGAGTGAAAGAAAGTGAAGTAGAAAAGGAAGAGGGTGGAACAAAAGGAAACAGGTCATGTAGCACAGTTTAAAAATATTATTAAATGTAGAAGTTGTACTTTAAAAAAAATGCCTCTGAAATTACTGAGCTCATTCCTCTCTTGAGAACTCTGCAGCATGAAATGAAACATATGCACAGTCTGGCATTGCTGTTAATATCCCTTCCTTCAAATCCGCTTTTAATGGGTACAGATAATAAAGCTGGTAGCCGTTTAAGAGCAAATGCCATTACAAATGATCACCTGTAATCCACTGTCAACTCTTACCCTCTGCCTACACAAACAGACCTGGGTGCTTGGAATGAAGATAGACTTTTATTTGCTTTCTGTTCTTGCAGGGAGTCCCATTCTTCTGGCCAAATTTTGGATCCCAAAGAACAAATGACCAAACACTGCGTTGCCTAGGATCTATCTAGAAAGTAGTTGCCTTCTTCCTCCTGTATAAAGTGCTGTGGTGGTCTATTCTGATTATTAGCACTGAACAGCACCAGAAGGATGACTAAACAGTTTGGTAGAGGATAATTCCTTTTTTTTTTAAGTGATGGGGTGGACTGAGAGATTTTTTTCTGTCTCTCGCTGGCCTCTAGCCAGCTTCCTGCAGGCTCCTTACCTCTACATGCATGCACAGTGCAGGATGCTGTGCGGTGCTGTATGGAGGAAAGAACAAGCCAAGCATCTCATCTACTCAGTGCTGACTTCTTGGGCATGCCCTTTGGCCCTGCGGGTGCTACTCACACCCCTGGTCAGCTGCATGGCCGAGCTCTTCAAGCTCATGTCAGTGCAAAGAAAACGCAGGGCAAAATGTAGCATGCCTTTATGCAGGTCGTGTGTTTTTTAATCATATTTATTCCTCTCAAGTTACCCTAACTGCTGTAGCTCCTTATGCAGCAACCAAATGTACGATCGCATTGCTTGGCAACATTGTCCTGCTAGAATTAACATTTCTGTAGTCACCCCAGCCGCTTTCCTTCTCTCTTTCCTCTGTTTAAAATGATCCTCTCTTTTCCATTTCCCCGTCACTTGTCAGAACAAGAGGCACGCAACCTCTCTGCCCTTCGCCACCAGTGCCACCGAGGAGGCCCCAATTAAAGGTCTGATTTTAATGTCATTTTAACCATCACTGCACTTGTGAGATGACGGCAAGAGATTGAAGAGAGGATGGACAAAAGACTCACAAACCCACAAGAAAAACTAATGATGAATCATTGTTTGAAGGGTGAGTCATGCCTGAGTGCATGCATATGTCAAGTACGAGGCTGTCATAGCCTCGCTTAATTAACTCAAACGTGCTTTGCGTAAGTCTGCTCTTCCAGAGATGCTTTTAAGGGAACAGCAACATGCCAGGAATTTTACGGCCTATCTGCTCATATAGGTGCTTTGATGGACACCAGCACAGCAGAAGTGCTGGAAGGGACATCCAGTCTCATTTCGTGACCCAACGCAGGGCCAGCTCCATCCTAATCCTTCTTAACAGAGGTTTGCCTGGGCTGTTGTTAAAAGCTGCTCAGGATGGAGATTCATATCGAACCTATCCCATTCTGCCAGTGTAGGATCCAGGCTCCTCTCACACGTTGCTGGGTGGATGACAAGGGCTGCCACCTTTGTTGTGCAGGGACAACTTGATGATCCCCTACAACCAGGGTGCAGGGGACAGGGCAGACATACACTAATGGGTTTGGGTGACATAACTGGTCTAGAAAGAGATTCCAGCTTGGCCAATGCACCAAACTTGGTTAGGCATTTGGGTGGTCTGGAGAAGCTGAGCTCAGATACCCTGATTCCTAGTCAAGTACTGAGCTGCAGGAACATAGGGATAACACTATGTAACTCTTGCAAGCCTTTAGCTTTGGTGAGCAGCTGCCTAGCAATCTCTTCATGAGATTTATTTCTCTCTTAAAATTTTGTCAAGGAAACAGGAGCTGTTGATAACATTCAGAAATGCAGAGGCGCTATTTAATACTTGGGACAACCAACAATTCAAAAAATACTCTGTAAAAAATAAGCTTGTTTGATCATTTGACTTCCTGGTCATTTTATAAATTATGTGTGTCCAGGGTCTATTTTTTAGAGAATATTTATTTGTAAGCAGTATCAGGCATTAGCAAAAAACTTGTGCTCTATTTTATGCAAACAGTTCTATTTTATCTGGTATTTCACATAGCATTCAGACCATACACAATAGTGTTGCTCATCTTTCTACAGGCAAAACTCTGCCTTGTTTTGACTGTAATTCCTGATTTTTTTTTCCTTTTCTAAGAAAAAAAAACCCTACTTAAGATGCAACTTGGGACAGCTGTGGGCACCAAAACTGGAATGCACATGGCAGGCCCAAAATTGATGAGGCATTTGTGCTCTTTCTCCTTCCAAGCAGGATCATCTCTCTGTACAGGGAGGAGCTGGACAGCCAGTGCCAAGGTCTTGCTAAAATCTAAACACCTCTGTTTTTCTCAAAATGAAACCATTGCCCACAACCCCTAGCTTGTAGGAAAACCAGGCTCAACAATTGAGGACAGTTGTGGTGAGCTACAGCACTTTGTTTGCTGATTCCTTTGGGGAGGGAGAAAGGCAGACTGGGAAAACTACACTTCAAAATTAATTCTAGATTATCTGAAAAAATTCAGTCTTCCTCACCTGTGCAATTCCAGAAGGTTAGCATAATTCCATGCAGAATTTTAAAATTGTTGCCTTAATTTCAGCTTCCCTGCACAAAAACACCCCCATAAAATCATTCCTGCAGACTCTACAAACAGCGTGCAGCTTAATGCCATTTTAAATTAGCTCTTTCATTCTGCACAGCACAGCACAGCGTTACTGGCAGAAACAACTGAATGTGAAAGCAAATCAAATTAGCAGAGCCACATTTTGAGCTGCAGATTTACCCTCTCCTTTGTGGCAGTCATATAAGAGCTGCTCAGCTCCTCTAGGTGGAAAGATGGGATTTGGCATTACAGTGCTCCAGTTATTCTCGGCAAGGGAAAAAGGCTATAGGCAGCTTATGCCAGAGCTAGCACAGAGCATGCCCTAAAGTTAGGGAGCTGCATTTTATTTCTTCGCCACGACTGCTAACCCTTGCTGTGCGTCATTGCCTGTCGCTTGTATTTCTGCTTGCAGGGATGCTATTGCATTTGGGCATCTCTGCCTACTTGTGCGTGTGGCGTGGGTCAAGCGGCCAAATCCAGCTGCCGCAAAAGCTCGCAGCAAATTTCCAGTGCCATCAGAAACCTCCCTGAGGCTTAATACCACAGGTTAGGCATGACAGTGCCTCCGCAGCGCACGCGTTCTCCTCCTGAAAGCCTTTGAGTCACGGCTAAGGAAACAATCCGCAGGCGCATCCTGAGGACACTTGTCTGCAGATCACACAGCCCCAAATCCGACAGAACTGTGTCAGTTCAGCCGAGGGAACAGTCTGCGCTTAGTAAGCTCACAGCGGGAGGAGGACGGGGTTGTGGCAGGTCACCGCTCCTGCGCACAGGCAGGGACTCCTGCGGGAGACGGAGCCTCCGCTTCTCCTCCCCGCGCTAATTCCCCCGGCCGCGCAGCCCGGCGCTCGGCCGGAGCCATGCGGGAATATTCGCAGACGTGCCCGCGCGCTGCTCGCCGCCAGCCGGAGCAAACAGGCGCGGGAGGAAGGAGGAATTACCCTAGTGATCCCTCCTGTGATTCCCTGGCAGCTGCAGTCCTTATCTGACCCCGGCGGGGAGACACTGTGAGAGCTGCGCTGGGTTACAAATCCCAGCTGCTCCTAATCCCAGGGCGGCCGTGACTGCGGGGCCAAGAGTGCCCTGGGAGCCGCTGCCTTCACAGTTCCGTCGCACACGGCGAGTTATTTATATCGTCTTCCTGTGCTCCCCCTGCCTCTCTGTCATCCCTGCAAATCCTCGCTGTGGTGTTTCATGGCAATAATACCACGGCTGCTGAACTTGAGGCTATTGGACTGTTCTGTCTTTGTATTTTTAAATAAGACAAGTTGTAGGGATGGTCCTGAGGAGCCCTATAGCTCAAGGGGGCCTGGAGTTGGTGGGTGGCCAAATGCTGCTGTATTTGGGAGTGGATGGTTCTTGCCTCTTTGCCTTCCTTCAGAGATCCTTGCTTCATCTTCTGCTCTAAACCAATATAAGAAGAGATTTGGAGTGTTCCTAGCACAGACAACCTGCCCAGACATCAGCGTTGTTTCTACTAATGCAGGGAGTGTTTCAAATAAGAGTGTGATTACGCTGAGGTGAATTTCCTCATGGTAGGTGGAATTCAAAAACTTTTATTTTTCAGTCTGCTAGGGAATTCATATTCCTTGTCCACAAAGCATCTTTTCTTTTTCGGTAAAGACAAATGGGTTTCTTCTTGCTATCTTTGGAATGTTTGTTTTCTATATTTGGTCTTCAAGAAAAAAACACCTCTATTATATATATCATTTCTCCCTCGATGGTCTGGTCTCTATTCATACCATTAGAAAGGTGCCCAAAAAGCTAATCCCAGCTCCCAGGACTGATTAAACTGTTGCATCAGCATTCGTGGTTTTTCCTGATCCACTGTGCACTCTGGGGCTGCCTCTGGTGAGAGACTTGGTCTGAACTTCTCAAGATGAAGAGGAGGCTGGAGAAGGACGTTGAACACTCTCAGCCACCAGGAATTTGTGCAGAAGCTGGGCTTTGCTCTTCCTCCCACAGAAGTGCCCTACCCTGGAGCACCCATGCGTTGTCTGGGCTCCAAATATGAGCGCTCCAAACACCTGCATCCTCCATAGGCAGGAAATTGAGGGCAAATAGTCGGTGGCCAAATTCTCACCAATTTTTAAGAGACTAATTGGCCCATTAATATACTTCTATCTTTTGTGCATGTTTTCTTTCTGATTTTGTTTTTCTTTTTCCTTTTTTCTTTTTTTTTTTTTCTCTATTTTGTAGCTAGGAGAGCTATCTGTCTTTCAGATAGGTATCATATGTGGCCTCACAAATAAAAAGAGTAAGTACGAATTAGATAAAAACTTTTTTTTCTGATGATTATATGTGATTTTTTCCCATTATTTTATTCCCAGATTCCTGTCAGAATGGCTGGTAATAAAGTATAGGATAGCAGGACTAATGAAATCTTCCAGTTAAGATAGTAATTTTGCTATTTCTGTGGCAGTCCTAGCTAGAACAAGGGCTTCTTTATTTTCTTTTTTGCAATGTGAGTATGAGAGTACATTTTGCTCTGCCCATATTCCTTTTAGAATTCTAAATTTTATATAATACAGGGCAGAAGATCTATCACTCATAGATCTTCTTCGACATCTCTCACCTGGGATTTCATTACTATGGAATAGAATATGTACAATCCATTAATCCATATTGATTTATATACAAAACATCCATTAATTTGGTTCCTAATTAAACTATTTTGTAAAGTTTTTGATCACATTATTTTAAAAAAAGCAACAAAAAATATTGAATGCTATGAGAAATGATCTGGTCTAAGCATGAACACTGTGTGGAGAGGCTTAACACAAATATCTTAATCTAGAGATTTGGAACATATTGCAAAATTAAATACGTGCAGAGGTTCACATTTCTTCAAGGCCCATTGCCATCACACTGTGTGTCTCCTGCAGTTGCTACTGACCACATCTCACACCCAGCATCACATTGCACATTTGCGATCAAGTTCTCAGTGATGAGATTTGCTTTCCTTTCCTTAGGAAAGGCCTAGTTCAGAGAATGTCTGAGCATGACTAAGGGCATAGCTGCTCTATGCAACATTTAAGCTCACTTTTAGGGCTTAATGATGAGCGGAGATGAGCAAAGTCACATGTTTTTGCTGAGTCAGTACCTCAGTTATTCATTACACGTTTTCTTCCTTTGCTTATCTAAGTCATGCTTATCCTTAACAACTGATCAAAATCTGTGGGTAATACATGGCTTTTAATAACTGTCATAGAATCAATGTGATCTCACTGCGAGAGAATTCAGCCATGAGCTGGCTACATGATGCAAGGAACACCAACCTTGGACCCTGTGCAGAGCTGAGCTGCCCCATGAAGCCTGAGCTGGCAAAAGAAAATCCTTTTGATGTTTTTTTGGGGTCACCTTATGCACTAACATCCCTTAGAACCAGCCACAGATCTTGAGGAACCTGAAGATCCAATTGCTTGGTGCCAGTACTAGAAGCTCCAACACAAAACTCTGCTTGATGCCCACAGTGCAGCAGCACCTCTGATTTTCTAATATTTCCAGTCAGATAAGATCAGACCTTGCTATGGTTAATTCACTGGGTGTTTCAAACTTATTATTCTTGGTCTGTGTTTGTATTACATGAGGGAAGTAGCCAACTGCAGATGACAGGACAGATGGAGTTTTACAGTGCATAAAAAAAAAATAGGTTCTGATAATAAGTCACGTGTTCCATTATCATGTTCTTATACACAATTAAGACATTTCCTTTAACAATTAGCAAGAAGGGAAGAGAACTGGCACCATGGCATTTCGACTTAGCTGTAATAAAACTGCTGAACTGAGGCTATGGAAGTTGACAGTTCTTCCCATGGGGCTCTACCCAGAAAAACTGATTTAAGGAAGCGCTGTGAACTCACTGGGATGTGCAGCAGCAGAAATGGCTCCTCTGCCTGTGCTGGGAATACCTCTTTTGGCGAATAAAGCCACCCTGGCCTCTCTGATGCTCGTGATTGCTCTCTTTGCACAATACTCAGAACTAGTTTGATAGATTTCCTAACCCAAACCTTTCCAAGGATATGACATGGGGAAAAAGAGCAGAAGTTTCCAGCCACACAAATTCCCTCCACCTCTGCCAGGGTTTAGCAGCCTAGTTCTGAGGCTCCCCTTTGCATCACAGCCTTTCTGTTGTCCCCAGATCTTCAGGCAGGGCCAAGCAGGAGAGAGCAAATAATCAGCCCTCAGGATAAAGGATTCACCCACTTCAGCACCTGGGACTCTGACACCTGGGTTTATTCAGGCTCAGGTCTGGATAACCACCAAAACCGCTTGCAAAGTTTGCCTAAAGGACTGGAAAATGCATCGAAGGTGGGTTTGAAGCCTCATCCATTGCAAGTCTGGCAGGCACCACTCTCTGCCATGAGCCAAACCACACTGGTTCTGCAAATCTGCACCTTCTCTTTTCAGGGAAGTTGTTTATTTCCTTAGTGATTACTATGACCTGGAAATTCCATCTGTGGTTGCAGAGACAGAGAGAGGAAGAAAGAAAGAAAAATAAAAGACTAACAGAAAACTTTACTTGCTGAAATGCTTTTCATGTTACCACTTTCAGTGACTATGTAGAAAAAAAAGTTATTACCTCCATAACTCTGATCTAACATTTAACTATATCATCTGAAGCACAATTTTGCAGCCCCTGGAGTCAATGGACAATTCATCATTAAGTGAAGGGGAAATCGGGTCAGATCCTGTGACTGATCTCAAGTTGCTAGAACCTTCACTGTGAATGCTCTCATTTGCCAAGAGCAAGCAGGTCCGTCAGCTAAATGCTGCAATACGTGTTTTGTGCCCCAACTAGCCCTTGCAGAACTAGCGGAAACATTACCTGCTGTCAGGTCACATTAACACGCAGCTCAGTAAGCCAAAGCCATCGCTTCCCCAACTTATCCAAGGATTTGCTGAAATTGCCCACCAAGTGACTGGCATTGGCAATGTCAGCCTCTTTCTCCTGTACTTTTGCAAGACCATAACTGAAAGTCTTGGACTAACCCAATGGACTCTTCACTATGAGAAGACCACTGAAGGTCTGAAGACAACCTCTTGTCCATGAGTAATGCTCGCTACATGTGTAGAACTCAGTGATCCAATTCCAGGAATTCCAATTGCCAACAGGCAAAGCTTCCCTGTCTCCTGTCCATATACATTCAGAAGCCTTTTCTGAAACATGCTGGGAGTGCTTGAACAGGGAAGTCAAGGCGCTCAGCTTCTCAGAGACCTTCAGCATCATGAAGGTCTGGGCTCTCATATAAATGAGCAATGCTGGAGCATATTTTTTTACTGCTTCAGCTAATATTAAGGCTTAAGCATTCCCTGTGATTGCACTAGACTAGGTTAAAATCTCCCTCTTTCTGCCCTATCACTCTTCCATAAAGTAACAGATTTTTAGTGCTATCAAGCAGCAACACCCCAATAACAGTGAGGTGGGAATGACTCCACAAATACATCTGTCTGAGTTGTAGAGGGGCTGCTAAACTACAGAGTAGTCTGCTGAGGACTAAAGCCAGGAAGCCAAGGAGAGAAAACAGCCCTACAGCCCATTTCATGAGATGCTCCTTGCAATGGCTCAGTCCTGTGCCAGTCTTTTGTTTTAGCAATTGCAACATAATTTAGCCCTCAAAATAATGCTCATTCCTGTATTTGAAAATTCTCTTAGCTAATAATCTGTGCTCAAGCAAGGAACGAAGCAGCTCTTACAGTGTACTCGTCTGTCGGGCTGAATACTAAATTGAAGGTAATCAACTGCTTGGCCTCACATGACCTCAGCTGACTGCAATGGGAAAGTTGTAATGCTTTCGTGAATAAAAAAAGATATAAAATTTTCCTTGCATTTTCCACTTAAAATTCATTGAAAGAATCCCCTCTTTGTATTCTTGTCTTTTTAAAAATACAGTTTTTCTTGCCAGCAAGGATCTTAATTATGATAATTTTGAGCGAAGGCATTCAAAATCAGACAGGAAAACTTCATGAGCTAAAGGCTGAGGGCAGAGATCTTGTTCAGCTGCTAGGGGTTACCAGTGGTAAATTATTTGTTCTTCTCACACTTTAGCAAGGAGTTTTATGCATAATTCTAGTAAATTACTGATATCTTGTTTCCCATGGTCTTGACCAATTGCCTATTCTAATTGAATCATACTCAAACCTCCTGTCATCTTTGTGTATGTCTATTTTGGTGCTAAAATTCAAGTGACTACAGTTGCTTGTAGAAATTTTAGGGCAAGGTCAAAATTTGTAAGTTGGACAATAGAAATGGAGCCACAGGCAAGACATGTTATTTTTTTCCTGATCATTATCTAGCTTTTTAAATGGTTCCAAATACTTTGTCTGTCTGTAATTGTTTTTTAATTTCCTTTTGTGCTATAATTGAGTTTGTCATTTAATTTTATATATTCATTGCTATAGGTAATTATCCTGCATCATCACCAACACCTAAGAAAGATGGAAACTAAATATATTTCCTATGTTTTATCATTGCTTCCACTGTAAGCAGCCATATGAAACGAAATGTATGAAATTTGTACATTATTGTTATTTCATAAGTAAAAATGACAGAGGATCAGGCTGGCAGTAGATTAAACCCCAGAACAAGCACAAGCAACCATATAATGGACAACTACGCAATGACCTTGCATAGAGAAACTTGAAGGTTTCTGTTCCTTGCAGGGCTTACCATATATTGTTTCATTGCGGGCATTCTCATCATCTATATGTGCTTTGAATTCCTTTTGGAATATGTATGTTTATATTTTCTGCTCTTTTTATATTCTGCTAGGCTCCTAGAACTTGCCGTAGTCTGTGGTGCTGGGCTCCAGCAGTTAATTGTGGTCTGTATGACTAGGATGCCTCCCTTACAGGCAAAGCTCTACCCAAACACTGCTGCCCCAACAGACCCGGTCTCCTTGGCAGTGCGTCTATAAGTTTATGATACAGACATGCATCGGCTGAACTTTGACAGTGCTTGATCCAAAGTCCTTTATTCAGGGATGAATCAAAGGGCTTCAAATAAGAAAGAAAAAGTTCCTGAAACTTTACCGTATGCTAGAGGTCTTTCCAGCTTTCAGCAAGCTCTGAAGGGATATGGCATGCTCATTCCTTGGGCTGTCCTTCTTGGTTAGCTGAGAGGTATGTCTACCCTGCCATATCCAGCCTCAGCTCTCACATGATCCTACTCTCCCAGGGCTCTGTAGAGCAGATCTGCCCAACATGTGGTTTCCAGAAGGAACCATTTTCTCCAGAAGGTACAAGTTTAAGGCATCCCCATGATCTCTGCTGTGCTGGGAACATGATGACTAATTTGCCCAAGTTTCACCGGCATCTGCTCTAGTTGTCCTGATGTAAAATTTAAAAAGATTCAGTAGATTACTCTTAGTGTTGGTTGGCTAATTACTGGTGAAATGAGATCAGGTAGTCTTGGCATTTGGAGCCAAAAAGGCCAGAGATGTAATGGAAACTTGGCACCATAGGAACTGTGCTATTTTGAATTTTTCTTCTCCCATTTAGTGGCAGAATGGTGAGAAATGAGTGAACAGTAACCAGTGGCTATTTTAGTTTAATTTGTATTAAGTGAGCAAGTCATTTAACTAGTCAGGTAAAGGTTTGTAAATCAATTATCTGGGAAGTGATATATGACATCCTGTCTCACTAACTACATCTCCTGTAGTGGAACCTCTTTCTACATCCAGCCTTGAGCATTTTACATTGTACTGAATGTGTCACCCTATAAATAAATTTGTAGTTGATGAAACAGGAATAAAAGTGTGTGAGTTTTGCTGTAGTACTGAGAGAAATATCAACAGGATGATAAAAGGTCAAGATACTAGTTTATTTTGTGCTTCTTTGATACTGATATGTGCACAAATATACACATAGGAAAATCATCTCTATGTCCTCTGTCTGACAATGATAATATGGTAGCAATTGACTTTTTACTGTTGTTTAATCATGAGAACAAAAATAGGCATACTTCAGGAAGCAGGGTTATCATCAGTTGTATCTCCATCAAGAAACTGCCATTTTTTTCCTACCTTAATTTAGCTCTGATGCCTAATTCTCTCTTCAATTAGCAATTACGGAACATATTGAAAAAATAAAAAAGCAAAGAGGAAGCAGATTGATGTGAAATTAAGGTATATCATTCACACCAAGTTCCTTGAAACCTACTATTTCTGTTTTCTTTTTTCATAAAATGGACGAGCGAGTCTACTTTGAAGAAAATTACTCCTTGGCAACAGCGACTCATGAGGTCTGCAAGTCTGCATAGCAAGTAGTCTTGACAGCTTGATTATTTGTTATAAGAACAGGTCTGAAACATTTAATCCACAGAGCATGTTACAATTTCAGCTAAGAAATTTCACCTTCAATATTCCTGAGGAATGAACTAAAGTGAGAGGTGGGCAACTGCAAGTCACTCATTAGTACCCACACTGTGGTTTAATCCTTGTTAGATGAGAATAACAAATGCAGAAGGGTTCATTTCCCTCCCCACATGGGAAATATGATTCAAGAGTGTATTTTTCAGTCTGCTCAGAAGCATGCAAAAATAACGTTCATTAATGCTAAGAAAGATACAGAGGCTGTGGGAGAAAAGGAGATTGAGATGATCATTGATTCTGGCAGAAGATTTCAGGAGCTCTGTTTGAAGTCTGACAACAGGAATCTGTGGCCAGATTTATGCTAGGCTTTAATCTGGGGCAATTAGATGAAAGGTTAATGAAGGAAGATGGTACCATCTTTACTTACGGTTGAATTAATGATTTTCAAGTTAGAGGAAACACAACTTCTCTGGCTGATGGTTAAAGTACTTCTCATCCATCAAACAGTGACTGTAAACCTGTATTTAAAGCCCTGAAAATCCTCATACTTCTTTGCTGTGGCTTCATTGTTATTTCAATGGAGAGGCAAGCACACACTCTGTTAATGCTACTGGGATTTCTATTAATGAAGCTCTTCAAAAGATGCATGGAAAAGAGACAAGCACCTGCTATAACTTTTTGCCAAATAAACCTTTGCAGGCTAGGAGGCATAGCCAACTCCAGAAAGTGCCATCTATCTCAGTGGAGAGGGCACCATTTCACCTCTTTTCCAA
>JAVCKT010020978.1:48402-60705 GCA_032273925.1 Rhynchotus rufescens
TTTGAATCAAATTATTAGATGTATCATATGACGCAGGAAACTGGTAACAGAATATATACTCTTTAACCACAAGATTGCTTGATCAGATGCAGCCTCGGTCACAAGTGTTCAAACAGGCCTCCTGGAGAGCTACTTGGTGGTTAAATAGCCATGTTCTGCAAATGAACTGCCATAATTTAGAGCTATTTGATGATCATTTTCACAGTTTCAGGAAAAAAAAAAAGAGTAGTGAAGAAGAATAACTCACTCATTGGCTCTGCTTGCCAATGAGTTGCTTGCTCCAATGGTTATGGAGAACCCTTCAAACTAGGTTGTTGGACTACTACAAGGTATTCATGGGCTGACTACTCAAATAATTCTGGGCAGCCTTGCTCTCGGGGTTCCCCTGCTGTCATGATACATGAACTAGGTATTTAAAAATTAGTGTGGCTCTGTCTGCAAGAGCTACAGTTGCTGCAGTAGATCCTATGCTCTCACTTAGCCCAGGACTTGGTGTTTCTTGTTTGCCAGCTGTACGTCATCAAGTACTCCTCATCAACAGAGCATGGCAGGCATGCACCTACTTTGGCTGTCTTTTTCTGGAACCCGACATTAACCTGCCCAGATGAGGATCATGTTGGAAAGGAAGAGGGTGATGTGGCTTTGCACAAACTTTTTCTGTTCTTTGCAACAAATCGAGAACATAATTTAGGATTCTTGAGCTCCTCCAGCTCAGCTTGCTCAAACTGTCTCTACCTTAAAATCTCTTTGGCATTCACATACAGGATCCTTTACAAATCCCACAAATCCCTAGCAATTATTTTTAGAGTCATCTAACACACTTAAAAAAATAAATAAACAAGGACAATAAGGACTGCAAAATCAGTACTAGCAATTGTCACTCTAAAAAAACCCGGTACTGTAGTTACCAGGTCTTACTATGTTGCTGCTTGTGCTGGTGGCATCTTTGAGCTGCTTGGATGGAGATAATTCAGTCCCTCAAACTATATTAATTTCAGTTTGTTGGGAATAAGAAAGCAAGAAATGATGGGACAGGAAAAACATGATGATAGAAGACAGAACTTGGAATTACCTGCTGTAACTCGAGCTTTTACAGCACTATTAAATCTTGCTATACATTGGGGTGGTCCACACAGGGTCTTCACCTTTAAGTAAGCATAGGATGAGGAATAGCAGTCTGGTATCTTTGTCCAGTTTCATTGAATTTTGGTCTTATGAGTGCTGAGGAATAACTAGAAACTGAAAGTGGCTCTCTAATGCAAAGGAGATACTTGGGAGTGGCCCTTAATTTTCATGCTCTCCACGATGATAACAGAGCTTGGCCATCATTTGCAGCTGTTGTGGGATATATCACAATGAGCACAGATTAGCCATTACTATTCAGCGTCTGTTCAGTGTCCTTAGTATCCTATAAAACGTTAAGCTTTACCTAATTGAACTAGAAGGAGAAACAAACCAATAAATCTATTTTTATTATGATTATGTTACCAGTCTGGGAGTAAATGATTATTAAGTATAATGTCTGGAAACGCTAGATAATCATCTTCCAATCATAAGAGTATGTACAAAGAAGCAGACTGAGGGTATAGAATTCTTCAAAAAGATCCTTTCAATTGATGTTATAACAATTAGAAGAGCCATTTATTATTAGTCATTAATGTCACCCATTGTCATCAGGCCAGAAAATGCAAGTATATTTGGAGCAATGTTTAGCCTTTTCCTTATAGTGAAAAGCAATTGGAAATGCATTATACCAATGCTCTAAAAGCAGTATTGGTTTCCAATATGTTTCCTGGCAGAACAGGAAATGTCAGTTTTAACCTCTCCTGCCCTAAATGGTTTAGGATCTGAAAAATGCCCTTCACCTCTATATTTTAGTGTTCCCGGGGAGAACAGCAGAGATTTACCACTTTACTACCCTTAGTAGCAAAGAGAGAGCAGTGCTGGCTGGATGTCCTCCCTAACAGCCCTTGCTTTCAGGCATGGTCTCGGGGAGCTCAGGGCATGCTCCTCATCCCTGGCTTCCCCCGTCTAGTTTAGGCAGTTAAAGAGAGAGTCAGCTGCATGGCTTCATTTACGGGCACCTTTTCTCTATGCTTGTCTTGTGACTTCTTTTTTTTTTGCCACTGTTGAGATAGGCCCTTTCAACCCATTTTGGGCATCAGAAATATAGGGATGTACTTTAAAAACCTGAATGTAAATAATGGGCATGCAAGAACAAGATAAAGCAGCAGAATGGCAGAAAGAAAAAACAGATGCTACTTAGCAGACTCCTCATCTCTTTTCTCACCAGCCCTAACTGAATCAACTGGCAGGAGGCCTGCACTGCAGAGACAGTGGAACAGGCAACCAGTACAGCAAGGTGCCTGGTGCGTTGGGCTCTCTTCCCAAGTGGCTGCATCCATGAGCTGGCCTCAGCCAAAACACAGGCTGGACAGACTCACTCCCAAAGGTCAAGTAGAAATCTGAGGTTTAGCCATGAACAGCCTTTGTCAGCCCCAACCCATGTGCTCATGACAACTCTCCTGTTTCCTCCCTCCTGACACTCTTCCCAAGGAGGGCAAAGTAATGTTCTGGCTGAATCAGGATGGTTTTGTAACACCTGGGGCCTTTGTGCCCCGGTGGTCACTGTGTAGCATTTTTATAACTTCCCTTGTTCTTTCTCCACAAAAAATTGTTGTGAGTAGGATTATATAAGGCGCTATTATTACTTATAAGTAGCACCATAAATAAAACAGAAGCTGGGCTACTGGATAGATAAATGAGCTGCCCTGAATAGTCATTTTATATTTCTAGCAGAGAAGGAAGAAGGTTTTGAAGAATTTTTGGCACTGGACATTGGGATCTCTCCTTTCCAAAAACTAATGTGGCCCAGCATAGCACAAACCTAGCTTGGAAATACCACTGTGAAGAGAGCAAAGGAGTTCTTCCTTTGCACACAGTTATAGTAGCTGCACCCAAAAGCATAGGTGTATTACAGCTTGCATATTTAAAATACTTAAATTCATCTATTGCACTGAAAAGGGGAGAAAAAAAAATGCAGAGCTTTTAATATTAGGCTTTCAAGATTGCCATTTTCTAAAGGTGACCTTTGTACGAAATTGGTAAGTATGAAATTCTTACCACTGAGATACAGCAAGAGGCCTGATAGTAAACTAGACTTAGCTGTATGGAAGAAAGCTGGATTTTTCCCCAGCATTGCTGGCTGCCAACTGGCTTCTGTATGTTTAGTAACATATTGCATGAAACATATCTTTTTTAACAGAAGCTGCTCTAGGAAAATTTGTTGTTTGAACATTGAACATCTACAATACATTGAGAAAAGCTCACAGTTAAAACAAACTGTACATGACTTACTTGTAAGGGCTCGTTTTATCAGGATGAGACTAATCATTATGTTAGTTGTCTTCTTCCGTTCAGCTATTACTGAAATAATATTTGATGGAATATTTGATAATCGTCTTTGAGTTGACCAAATTTATGGGCTGATGTTAAGCCTGTACTAGCTCTGTAAAATATTCGGCATATGTGAAAACATTTTCAGATACAGTAAAAATAAAACACAGAGATGAAGTAAAATGTTAAGAAAAAGTGAGTATATTAAATGGGTTTTATCATGTAGTTCAGGCATTAAACGTTATTTTTTGCCAGCTGTAAGAATAAAGTGAGGTTATAGTTTGAACTCCCCTCCCCAAAAATGCTCATTCGTAATATAAATGGCTTCTCTGAGAGAGAATTTTTGCAAAGAATGAATGTTAGAAATGATCAGTCATCAAAACGGGGTCACGAAACAGAAACCTTCGGAGAAGGGATCAGTACACTTCACTCTTATAACAACCTCCCAGGAAACCATGCTGCCCGGAGTATTTATGTCTGAAATGATAACTGCTTGTAGGCTTCAGATCAGTGAGGATGAACTACGGTGCCTTCCCTTTTTTTTTTCCCCAGCCCTATTTGGCTGCTGCTGTGCCTGAACTGTCAGGGAGCAAATGCTCTGAATTTGTCTTGTGGGCTCATTTCTCAGCATTCTGACAATGTCTCTCACATCCCTGCATGTGTCAGCTAGATTGCAATGATTGTTACTAAAACTGATACACTGAGAAATTAAAGGTGGGGATATATGTTAAAATTTCCTTTCCTATTCATCAGAGATGCCAAGGCCCTGAAAGAAATTTCAACAGAATAAGTGCATCTGTAAGGGGTTGGGTTTTTTTTCTTTTTGGCAGCTACACATAGTTTGTTATATAAATAAAGCCCTGTTCACTCAGGTTTTCCCATAAGAATAGAAAGAGTGAGCAAAAATAAATTGAACTTGAACTTACAGATGGATAAACCTTGATCATTAACCTGTCTTAATCAGAAATCTAATTGCTTTGCAAAGAACAGTGGGAATGCACGAGGCAGGGTCACTCCATTTCTAGCTCATCACTAGAAATTGTATTATTTTCTAGGTGTTTACACCACCTACAGTAATAGAGATGATTATGTGACAGTAAGCAAGCAAAACAAACAAACAAGCAAACAAACATAAAAACCAATGCCTTTAGGAGAGAGGGTTTCTTACGAACAGAAACTGCTTTATACATATACATACACCCAGGCAGTCCAGCACCTTTCCTCAGGAAGACCTTGTAATTGGTTTCATTCAGGAAAGCCTTTGGGATATTTATTAAATGAGTTTTAGTAGTTAGGCTCTGTCAATCCAACAGCTTCCCTAAAGCCTAATTTTTTACTTTTTTCTTTCAAAGGAATTTGGTTATTGAAAAAATAAAAAGAGGGAAAGCAAAGGTACAGCAATTACTGCCATTTAAATAAATTGAAAAGATCATTATTAATTGCAGTATCAGCAAGGCCATTCATATTTCCAGTTTAATTCTTTTGCAATGAAAGAGACTAACCTTATATTTTGTTGGATACTGTGGCTCCTCAATGAAATGAAGTGGAAATGAATCGGAAGCCCCATTTGGTGCGTCTGCTTGCAGGTTAGATTCCCCTTTTTCCCAGAAAGCTTGTGGGGGCTGGAACTTGATATTCTTTTCAGCATGGATAAGATAAAAATTTGAGGGGCTGCAAATTGTACTCGCTTCCCATTCGTGTTCCTGCCTGGTTACTGCTGTGACTGTGTGCCTCCTGCGGTAAGTTCCAAGTGTCAGACCCCCACATGGTTAAATATTACAGCCTAATTAATTAGGCCATATTTGAAGGTTGGAGTGCCAAAGCTCTTGCTTTTCAGTGCATGTGGAGATATTTGAGAATAAGCAGAGGGATTTTCACACATTCTCATCACCTGCAGCTCCAGCTGACCTGACCCATACCAGGAGATGATTCTGAAAACAAATGCTACTTTTTCTATGTACGAATTTCAGAGCCTCATTGTAGGAGCTCACCTTTATAAATACTGTCCTAAAATCTGTATCCTATCCCTCATCAATCTATAGTCATTCCCCTCCAATGCTACTCCAGATTAAAAGTCTGTTTCATCTCATTCCTATTCCATAGCTCTGATACATTGCTATTATACACTGGACTAGTGTGGGGCGGACTATAAGCCCTTGCCTGCTTGCTGCTTTTGGAGCATGACTCCAAACTTGAGGTGTGTTTTAAACTCAGGGTTTTGCTTTTCCTACAGTTCAGTAGCTGTTTTCCATGATATCCAGGCTGGATAAGCCCGAGTATCCTAGTATCCCTGTGCCACATGCTCAAGGTGTCCCTGCTTGAGCAGGAAGGTTAGACTAGATCATCTCTAGAGGTCCCTTCCAATCTTAACCATTCTGTGATCCTGTGATTATATCCGGGACAAGCCTGGATCTAGGATAGGGGCACTTGTGTCAGAGCCTTGCTGGAGGCTTCTCTTGTCCATCATACAAATCTTAATCTTCTCCTCATGACACAGCTCAGCCCCAACTGAGCACGCTTTGGAGAAGGCCCTAAGGATGCCTTGCAGCCCTGCCAGCCCCGGCCCAAGCAAGCATGAGCATGGTCTACCCCAGCCTACCAGCACATGGCCTGAGTTCAGCCCACCTTAAGCTGATCATGGCTGCTTAAACCAAACAGGACTACTAACAGCAGTAGGGATAGAAACAGCAGGAGTAACAGGACTCCATGGGGCTATGCCTGCTCCCAGACCCGCTCCTTGTGGAGTGAACTCTTTGCAGAGTAACTCTGGCCTCCATGCAGGCCGCACAGCTATGCGCGGTGGGCCCAAACTTTCTCCTGCTGCAGAGAAGGGATGAGAGCTGGTCGGTGCTGTGGCTGTTACCTAGTGACAGCCTCGCGGCGGGGATGCCAAGCCTGAGCTCACTGCTGGGGACTGAAATAGCACCCGTCTCTACTGCACCCAAACACACTAGGACAAATCTAGAAAAATCAATTGAAAACAGAGGCAGCACAGTAGATGCAGCATATCCTTGCATTTAGTCCGTCCCGCTGAAGTCAGTGGAAGCTGGATTGACTGCTCTCAAATGACCCATCGCTTACACGTGAGTTCATTGAAGCTCAGCCTTCTACCCTTCTAGTCCATGGAGGCATGGGAGGATGAGACCTACTTGGAAAGGAAGGCAGGTGTCCAAAACTACCAGTTCCCTTTTCCTATCGGATATGGCTGGGCCAGGATCTTGCCTGTGCAAGTTATGGCAGTGCCACTGATTTCAACTGGTCTGTGTTGAGTTATCCAAAGGAAAGCTATATGGGGCTTCAAAATATAGAGGTAATTCTGTGTGATCTTTAACTGAAATGTTAACATCATCACCTGTGCAGCGGGCAACATTTAAATCAGATTTTATTGAAATTTGCTGATGCTGAAAACATATTTAAACACAATCCAAATAAGATCTTGAATCTTAACTTGGATGGGAAAATTCACAGACTGTTCTCTTTAATTAATTTAAACATCACTTATTTAAACATCTAAGCTCTCCTGAGTAATTCTGGTAACAGCACTTAAAAAATAATGCTCCCATGAAAAGCTCTGCTAATTCAGAAGATGATCAGAATTAATGTTGCTCATTTCACAAGGAAAAAGAAGATCGTATCTGTTGTGGTGCGTGCAGGAATTTCTAGTCTATTAACAAACAACATTAAAGATGAGATCATTAATACTAGCTGAAACAAACAACTTTTATATTTAAATATGGCAGCCTAAAAGGGAAAAGAAAAAATAAAAGATGTCTCTCAAAGATGAAAGGAAATGGAAGGAAACAGCAAATTTCATATTTTATCATTTTTATAAATGCTTTTATAGTTTTGATTAACTTGGTGCCATAATTGCCAAAATTCTCCTCCTCATCATGACTGGCATCTTCTGGTAAACCTGGATATTTATGTACTTCCCCATTTTCTGACATACCAGCTTCCAAGTTGCATTGATTTAATCCTACCCACTGGAAATGCTTCTGCTTTATATGTGACTGACCCTATGAATAGGAAACCTTTGTATTTAACCTAGGAAAAATTGTTTTTCATATCAGATACCATAACCTGGTGCTACTTCCATAAACTCTTACACGAGTAAAGTTTCTGCAAGAGCAGTGCCATGCAAAGGCAACCTAATGCATAAGATTTATATTTTTGCTGCAGTGATTGATGAGATATTGAAAGCAAAACTTTCAACAAAATTCTGTGCTCTTTTCCCTCTCAAGGAGTTCAGAATATCCTGTGAAATTGAGTTGGAGATATTTTGGGTTGTTTTATCAAGGGTCTGTTGTTCTTCCTGTTGAAATAAAATAATTCTATTTCACTGGAGCCTCAGAGAGAACTATTCATGCTAGGAACCAGCCTGTAGGCATGTAGGAAAGGATGTTCTTGGCTGTCTGTGCTATTTGTTTGGGAAATTAAATATATAGATTTACATCTGTAGAGATAACCAGGTAGACTTAATAAATGCAATAAGCTAGTTGCAAAACATTTCAGTGACACACCCTCAAAATATTTAATATGTAATAAAAAATTTCCTTGCTAGATTCATACTAAAAAGGCAAATTCATTGTTTCCCTAGCCATTTTGAAATGAAGCAAACAAACAAAAAAATGTATAATTTTGCAGCTTTGCAACTTCTTGTTGCATGCATATTCATTCAAGCACAAGTGCGGTCTTTCCATCTTGGATAATGCTTATTTTTGTTGGGTTTCAGGGACACAGTTTTATTAGTTGGTTTTACTTGATTAAAACCATGAGTAAAGCCTAGACTACACAATGTAATTTTTGTAGATAGAAAGAAATTAGGTAGAATTCAGAAGGGAAGAGTGGGCTGGCTAAATTCAGCTACCTCTGTCATTTAATACATTAAGATAAGCTACCTGTCTGGCACTTCTAGAACTTACAAATCAAAAGAAAATTCAGGCCTGTTTCTGTAGAAATTAGTAACATTTCATAAATGGTTTTGTGTGTACATTAATATGTTTGGATGTGTGACATTTTTCTAAATCTATTTGTATTTGAGTGTTGAAAATATAGAAGTTAGGAAAAGAGCTAGGTTTGGGATGTTATTGTCTTAACATGTTGCAGTATTCCTCTCACTTTCTTCATTTGTTTCTAGAATTGATTTTTGGTTTGCTTTTCTTTCTGATGTAGATGCTACGGGAAAGTAAAATAAACAGGAAGGATTCTGATCTTTTTCCCTACGTAGGCAAGTAGGATTACATGTGTATTGGTTTGCATTTGAGATATGTTGATTTTCAAACCCTTCTTAGAGCAAAGAAAGAAAGAAAGAAACCTAAAACACAACTATGTTTCCAAAGCACTTGCAAATTTGATGGCAGTGCTATATTTCTACTTTAAATTTAGACTCATGCAAATATCAGAAAGAAAATGTAACATAAAAATATTTTTAAGTATCCTTATACTTAAAACTTGCAAATAAGTTAGGTTCAATTAAACAAATCTTGAAAATACATTCTCATTTGACTTAGGCTGATTTTAATCTATTGTGCTCTGTCTAAAGAAAAATCAACGGAGACCCTGTAAAAGTAAATATGTCCTTGCCATATTGTAGCATTAGAATGCGTGGGACTGAGTGCTCACAAAATATGTTTTGATACCATTTTTGAAAGGATTATCTAGAATCTAGCCTTGAAACAAATGAAGCCTTTCTCAATTTTCATCAGATTAACTCCAAAGCTGACACTGAAATACATCTTTAGGCAAAACTCCCCTTAACTTTTTTAACTTTAACTTTTTTAACTTTTTTGAGTTTTTTGAGTTTGAGCAAGCATCTAAGAGTTTGGATCCAGATTTGCAAAAGCATTTAGATACTTAGAGAGGCATCAAAATGCATTTGCCAATTGCCTGCACAGGATCTTGGGCTAATTCCGAATGAAAAGTGACAGGAATTAGGCATCAAACAACCTGGATTTTGAAAGTCCCATTGGCACTTTCATGCAACATTAGGTGCCCAAATGTCTTCTGAGTTTTTACTGCTGGCCTTCACACTGGAATTACTTTACACAATATTTCTTAAGAGAGAAGAAAGAACAAGTTGTATTTTTATGTTAACAAATAAAAGAAATGAAAAAGAAAAATAAAAAGATTAGCTGTGCCAAGCTGTAAATACCTGCCATGAAGTTCTATGTGTTCACATTTTAAAGTAGCATCTAAGCATACCTGATGAGTTATGAGGCCAGGAGAGTGTAATATATAACTAACAGAGAATAGATTACCTACCTTTACAAGACTGTTTATAAGAACACATCTGATCTGTCTTGGCATTTGAAATATATTTATAGCACATGAGCTCCTTTTTCATTACAAGCTGAGTACAACTATGTGAACTATTACATTTTTCTCCTTCTGAAATCTAGAGAAATGAAATTGCTGCCTTGAGCCATGTTTTGAGCTGCTAACTGCTGTCACTTGAAGCAAGCCAAGCTTTAAAACTTCCACTGCAAGACTTAACCAGAAACTACAGTATCCCTCCCTACCCACTCCTCTTCTGAGTCGTGTGCTGATAGAAAAAGGTTCCTCCACCAAGTATTCACCTTTCAGTAAGATTATTGCTGATTTCCTAGTGTGGGAGACATTACCTCTGTACAACAGTTGATCTCTGGAAAGAATCTGCAAGGATTTTCTTTTCACTAAAATGTTAGTAGGCCAAGACAGTATATGTGAAATAGCCTGAAGCATATAGATTTGACAGAAAAAGCTTGTTGCGTTGCTGTGTAATGAGACAAACACATCTCCGCCTTTCAGATTTTCTAATCAGACAAATAAAATGAACAGATTTCTTCTGCTCTGTAATTGTGTGTGTGTCAGTGCTGCGCCTTCCCCAGCTCATTTGTTGTGATTTATATTTTCAGAAAGTGTATGGCTGTGCTGCATGAGAAATGTTTGTGTTGAGTTATCTGACTGCAGTAACGCTAGATGAGCTCAGTGTCTTAACCTGTTGCTGATTTCTTGGTTTTGAAAAACTGCTGTGTACAATGGCTGCATTATTTATAGTAATTCATTTTCTGTCTCATTCTGCAAGTTTTTCACTGTGTGGGAGAATTGCAAGGAAAAGATTTTTTTTTTTGTATGCAACATGACAAAATAATATACCACAAGCAAATTTCTATTTAAAGATAGTGCCGTAGGTCAAATACTGCTTTAGTTCTATAAATTTGGATAAAGTGTCAAGAAGTACAGAGGGAATGAGAAGATTTTGTAAAACTTCAGCAAAAAGCACTAAAACACCAAAATATGACTGAAAATCCAAGGTGCTTGGATACTTGCTTTTATCTGCAGATATTTCTGGTGAAGGCAATGGGGAGATATACAAATAGGACAAAATAAAAGAAAACGCAAGTAGTAAAAGACCAGAGGTATCCTGAGTTCCTTTGGTCATGAATTTAGCAAATCTGTGGTCTGGGAGAGTTATTATCACCAAATAAATGCTGGCAGCAAATGACCAATAGACAGTATTTGTGTGGTAAAAGCAAAAACAAAACAAAAACAAACAAAAAAGAGCTCCTCTGTCCCCAGATAAGCACTAGAAATGGGTCAGCAGTACCGTCTCTCTTGTACTAGGGGAACATTGAAACCTGAAAGTAGAAGTGTTACCTAAAGTAAGTAAACTGAGATCAGGGCCTTCAGGATGTGGGTCATCGCAGGCAATGCGTGACACAGAAAATGTATCCCAAGCACACAACAGGCATGTATGTTATACAGGAATTTTCCTGATGGACCTTTAAAAGCAAGAGATGCAAAAGAGCTAACAGATCCACCAGCCTGCTTTCCTCTGATCACAGGACCAGTATTCACCTGTCCTTTCTGGTGTTTAGTATCAGGCAAACACATCACTCTTGCAGTACTCTGTTCCTAGCCTACCGGCCCTCCGGAAAAGTAAACTTTGCTCAGTTTCTCAAACTACCAAGAAATAATTAAATTCAAATTTAAAAAAAAAAAAAAAAGAAAAAAGAAAAAGAAGGAAAAACCATTTGTAAAATCAAGTTTGAAGGCAATATTTCTTTTATGGGAAAGCTCAGCTTGAAGTTCACTATGGCAAAGTCGTTATCTGCCACCTATGCCAGATGCTGGAGCTGGAAGCTCTTTCTCTTTGTGTCTTTGAGTTTTCAGAGGTGATAGGAACAAAATGACCTGGTTTATATGCTCAACTTTAGCATTCGCACATTGCTGACAATAAAGAAATCACAGCTTCAGAAGCAGGAGGTTGGAGGCACAGCACGCTCTACCAGGTAAGCTATGCCATTAGCCTAATTGACTTGGCCAAGGAGATCTTACCTTGGTGGTCATCCTCTGGCAGAACATGTGGGTGAAAGATGGTGTGATGGAGTTCCCTAAATGGAAATAAGAGGAAATGGGGTTTACACGGGGTCCCTGGGAGGAGAGAGGGAGACGATTGTCCAGAAATGGTGAAATTGAAGAAAAAAGAAACTGGAGGTCTATAACCCTTGTTACAGAGGAAAGGGACTGATCCAGATGCAGTGGGGAGGAGGAGGAGTATGTGAAGGCTTAGCTACTGTTGTGATGACACCGCAAGCTGCTATTCTCCCTTTGTCTCCACGGCACATCATCATTTAGTTAATCTATTCCCTTTCCAGCTGCTGGAAATCCCAGCTAGTTTTCCAAAAACGTGAGACTTTTTTTTTTTTTAATTCTTATCCACCTATACACAAAGTTAAACACAAAAATCCTGCAGTAATAACATATCTTTTCCAAGAAACTTCATGTATAGTATGAACTAGGTGAGAATTTCACGACTCTCATAGAGGGTAGTCATCTTCATGGTTTGTGAGGTAATGTACCTACCTAAAGGCCAGAAATGGCTTCTTCTTTGATTGCCTCTGTTTTCAGGAATTAACCTCTCCTCTC
>JAVCKT010020979.1:3905-15677 GCA_032273925.1 Rhynchotus rufescens
AAAACAATTAAAAAAATAAATTTTATATTAAAAAAAAAAAAAAAAAAAAAAAAAAAGACTCTCTGCCAACGTTTTCTAGATAATAGCATTTTGCCCAACAGTTCTCACTACCCTTTAAATATAATGGAATTCATCTCTACCCACTCACCTCTCTTTTGGCTTTGAAAAGAAACATTTCATCTGTCTTCTGAAAAGAGCATTTCAAGGCCTCAGCTGGATTCTTAACAATCTCTTCATGTAGCCCAACATTTACATGTAAATGGGTTGCTGAATAATTGGCAGCATCCACTCCACCATGGCCATCAAACACGGCAAAGTAAGCGCGATCAATGTCATCCTTTTGTAGGGAGGGAGAAAGAAGACATACAAGGAGTCAAAAATAAAATACCTCCTGGTAGCAAAGACTTCTCTGTTTTAGTCTTTCTTCCCTAAGACATTACATCAGTTATGGCAATTAAATTCAGTTTGTCTATGTGCAAAAGGAGCAGAATGCATAATTTGCAGAATTATTTGCCTTTGCTGTTGGCCACTTAATATCTTCTAGGGAAAAAAAAAGAATTAAGGAATTGAAGTGGCAGATATGTGATAATCTACTAATCTACTATTTTCATTAATTGGTACTTTCCCTGCTTTAACTGCTATTTTCCACATTTTTTAACCATTACTTCAGCCACAAGAACATTAAAACTACGACAGTGTAGCATTAGGTGAACTACATCACTTCTGACATGAAGACCAACATCCCAAGATTCTTCTTTGCCAGGGCAGTAGTTTCTGACTCAGTTTGTTACGAGCTAAGTTCTTACTCCAGCTCAGACATGTTAAACACTTCTGGCAACAAATTCTTAGCTGTGGAAAAACCTAAGAAATTAACCTCCCCAGTTTTGCCTGGACTTACTGATAAACCAAAGAGCTGATTGAACTCGGGGAGCAAAACGTGACGATCCTCCATCTTCCGCCGGGCGTTCCGGATGGCATGGATGGACACGAGCAGGAAACGCTTCTGTGGTCTCAGTGGTGGCAGCTGCTTCTGCCACTTCAGGCAGACATCCCGAAGTTTGTTAAAGAAGCAGCGGTGCAAAGAGTCTCCATCCAGCACTGGTAGCACAAAGACAAACAAGAACTTGTGAGCTCCATTTTTCCCCTCTTAACATCTAATTTGTCCTTTATTCAAGTTTTTTTTCTTAAAGAATGAGAATTCTTTCCTACATACACAGGCGCAGGCTCTACAGGCTTGGTTGCCTGTTCTTGGGTGCAGGTTGAGAATAATGCAGAGGAAAAAGTGGCATTAAAACACAACAGTATAATACTAAGGAAAAGAAGGGCTTCTTGTGTTTTATTTATCACTTCTCTTTCAAAAACAAATGCTTATCAAATGGCTGGTAGTTTTTATGGCTTGCATACAAGCACATCAAGGTCCAAAAACCCGTCTCGTCAGGTACATTTAATATAAAATTTATTGTTACAAAAGTAAAAAGCACAGGATATAGAGGGCCGAGTGGAACCAAAAAACATAGAAATAACCAAGTATCAGAAAATACCTTCACACTGGCTAAAAGTTGCTGTTGTCTTGGACAGAAAGGTTGAAAGGTATTAGCTTGGCTTAGGGTCAGGGTTCTGTATTACCACACCACTCGCACTGAAGCAACAAGAAAGCATGAGGGTATATTTTATTGAGGTTGACAGCTCAAGTCATGGTTGACCTGAATAGAATATTAGTATTTTAAGCTATTGTCTTTATCTTTCTAAACACAGAGCTGTAAAAGCCAGATGGACAGAGGAACGTCTCTGCCACTCTCCTGCTTTGTCATTCCAGAGCAGGGCTGCAAACACCCATTGAGTACAGTGTGAAAAGCTCCAGCCAGACACTCAAATCCTTTTCTGGATAGCTCCCAAAAATCAATTGATCTAAAGTTATTGCTCATCAGACTGGACAT
Source organism: Rhynchotus rufescens (assembly GCA_032273925.1). Classification (NCBI taxonomy): domain Eukaryota; kingdom Metazoa; phylum Chordata; class Aves; order Tinamiformes; family Tinamidae; genus Rhynchotus; species Rhynchotus rufescens. Next base: position 5,843 of record JAVCKT010020979.1, read on the forward strand.
GGCAGCATGTGGGTTGTGTCTAGCTTGGCAATGCAGCCTCTCTCAGAATGGGTGATAATTTAAAATGTTATTTGAGTAAGAACCCTGTCCCAAAGCTAAATAAACTAACTTCAAAAAGCATCAAAAAGATCACCTATACAGAAAAAAAGATTTGTCAAACACTAAAGCGTTTCTTAAAAAAAAATAGTGGCACAAACTGCTTTCTGATCTCTCTCTCTGTGAATAAGTATTTTATCCTGACTCTACCAACCTCTATCTTATACCACCTCTAATTTATCCTGACTCCTGCTAACACTGCAAGCATTAAATATTTTTCAGAATTTCCGTTATACTCCAGCTCCTGAAGCATTTCCCTGTCTCAACAGCACTTGGTCACCAGCTTCAGATACATCTTCGGGCCTGAAGAACAAAGAAAACTTAAATCGAAACACAAAGCTTTGATAAGCAGTCACCATTTACCACGCAAAAAGATCACTTTTTGGTTTGCATAACATTGCAGATGTGAGGAGGTGAGATATAACTTAAAAAATAAGTTATGCAAATGCAATTAAATATATTGCTGTTGTCAAGGAAAGCCTTACATTGCCTCATGCCCATAAAATAGAGCCTCCAGTTACAGAGGACCAGTAGCTCTCTTTCCTCCCATTTCCCGAGGCCAACCCGGGCTCTGGCCCCGCCGCCTGTGTCCCCTCCTTGCTGCCGGCCTAGCCACAGGCTCCTCTTCTGGCAGCTTCCTGCCCCTCGGGCAGTCGCCCGTTGCTCTGAGGAGCTGCACGGACGTCCAAGCGACTCCTCACAGAACACAAGCAAAGGCAGCAACTCGCTAAGGAGATGCCGACCAAAGCGAAGGGCAGAGCCACCCCGAGGGGCTCCAAGGGCTGGTTTTCCATGGAGCGGCTCTTCCGGAGCGGGCTCTCCGGGTGCACGGCGGCAGAGGGCGCAAGGCCGTGGTCCCAGCCGCACCGCCATGGCCCCGGCTGCGCTGCCATGGCCGCCTTCCCCACGCGTCGCCATGGCCGCCTTCCCCGCGCGCCGCCCCTCCATTCGGGCCTGCCACAAAGTCACGTTTCTGCGCTGCGCAGCGGGGCGGATGGTGCTTCTTAGTTAGACCTCATCACACTTACGTAGAGCCAACTCTTCCCATGTAACATTCTGCAAGTGTGACAAATCCCTCCAGACACATTAAGGCTACAAGCGTTAAGGCAAGGGAATAAATATTCAGCAAGATTTGATTAAACGTCTTCCCTCTTGCCCCGTTTCAGACTTGTAGGTAAATACTGAAAGGGTTTCTGGAAAGTGGAGCATCCCTCTGCTTGGAGACGAACAGCCCTTCCCACAGGGACACAGGATCTGCCTTTAGGCCGTCCTGGGAGAAGGGAATGGTGACTGTCTCCCACTGAAGGGCAGACTAATCTGCATCAGACGTTTCTCCATTTTTTTAATCTTCACATTCTGGCTGCTTCTTGCTCTACTTACATTGTTAGCGTAGGGATGCAAGGCTTGGTGAAGTCTAATGCTAAATACTTCAGCATGTAAATGCAATAAGACCATCTGTTACGCAAAGCCCAAACCCAGCACTCACTCACTAAGGCCTGTTTCCTTCCCAATTCAGGAAGATAGGAAAAAATGCAGATATATTTCCAGGGAATAAAAATATATGCTTCAAGTTTTACACCTCTCGTTACCCTGTTTCTTTAGGAGAGGGATTGGGGGGCAGGGTAGGAGGGGCAGGAGTAAAAGGACTCAGTACAGACAGATGCTGTTGACAAGCTTGTCAAAAGAAAGGTTTGGAGTTTCAAGTTCTGGGTTGGCAGCAGGTCTTAAAAAACTGATTCCCAAGACCAGCCAAAAACAAGATGAATTATGTACGTGAATTTAAGTTTACTTGTGGCTCCACAATTGCAATTCTGGTGAAGTCAACACTATAGCATAGGAGTAATTACCCGAGGTCAGTCCACCAAAGAGAAGACACTTCAAAAAGTAGAAGAGCTTATCAACTTAAGAAATGAGCTGAATCAGTTCAATTTAAGTGAATTTCTCCAATGAAAAATAGTTTCTTAAGCATTTCAGTTCAAAAAGTGGACACACGCTCAGTCATTAATCATTTGTGGAGAGCAGAGAAACTCTCTTCCTTTTCCAGGAAAAACAGCGTAACTACCTTTCATCCCATAGGTACATAGTAGGAGCAAATAAAGTTCTATTCACTACTGCCTGCCAGACATCCTAACCAAATATTCTAGGGAAAAAAAACAGAGATCTTCCAGACAGCCTCTGGGAAAACCACAAAACAAAAAAAATATACTTACAAGTGAACCTTTCCTCATCTCCTTCCTCCTCTGTTTCTGCACTTGGCTTCTTAAATTCAGTGAAGTCTATTTGCAGAACTTCATCAACTGCAGCGTGGATCAGTGATGCTGCAAGAAGTGGCGAGACACCCCTGAGGGCAGGAAAAGGGAAAGCAAAACAAACTGCATTAGTTTAAGTTGAGTTGTTATGGTTGGTGACTAACTCAGCATTAGAAATCATTAGAAATCAGTAATTTTAACTTTATTAGTAAACTGGTAAAAGAAACCATATGTTTAATGTTTATTTTTACAAGTCTTTAGTAAGATCTTCAGTTAGACAAGTGCTTTTCAAGAATGGGGGGAGGAGGAAGTGTATGAATCCTGTTTTCAAACTATTCCCTCACACTGCTGTTCCAGACAGTACCTGCTTCTCTTGTGCTCTGATGGGCACCGTCCATTCTAATAGTGATCTCAATGCAGAATGCAAATGTTTTGTTTTCACCAACTCCACACTGCTTCTCGCATGCAGTTAATTGTGTCACCATAGAGATGGCACCAGGCAGTTAAACCACCATGACACTGAGGCACACGCAAGCCACAGAAAAGGTTATTAGGATGCCAATTTCCTTCCTTATACCAAAAACAGGAAAAAAAAAGAAAAAGAAAAAAATATATATACTCAGTACTAACCTATAACTTTTAATATTCAGTTTCTTCCCACTGAAAGTTTCCCCATATAATCACCAAAGAAAAAAAAAAAAAGCTATAAATTTGTGCCACTGGAGAATAAGCTAAGAAAAGACTAAGACTTGCAGTTCAGTTAAAACCGAAATGCCCAGGAAACTGTAGTGCTACATGAATCACTCACCCTTATACAAACTACGTGCTGTATGAGAAATACTGGCAAAAGGGCTTTTGAACCTACAAACAAATAAACCCTATTCAACTTAAAATCAGAGCTACTAGAAAATAGTACTTTTATATTCACTATATTCCCATGCTAGGCACTAACAATTACAGTGCACAGCACACACGCCAGGCATTTTCTGCGAGCACAATGATGAAAAAGCACCAATATCCATAAAAAGGAGTGTGTTATTGTTCATGGCGTGTTAGATCCCCACAAAGCACCAAGTTATGCAACCAAAGCAAACAAAAACATGAAGGCACCTGCAGCAATTCAGGGAGCAAGAACCCATTTTGCCAGGAAACGTTTCAGAAGCCCCACGTAAAACTGTTTGGCCACCTAACAAGAAATTGTGACAGCAACTGGATCCTGAGTCAAGCAGGGAGGACTTGGCTCTGCGTGTGCAGGAGTGGGGAAGGCTGTGGGTTTTAGAGCATTTACAGCTCCTGGTGACACACAGCTCAAACGCATTTTCACGCTGTTTCTGAAAGGGAGCCCGTGTCACTGCTGCACAGCCCTGCGCGAGAACCTCCCCTGGCAGCAAACAGCGACCTTTGCGTGAGCCAGGCTGCTCACAGAGCCTCGTTTCACGCTCCGCGCTCGGCAGCAGCGACGGGGGATTTTAACGAGTCAGTGCTTCAGAAACCCAGCAGCGTGTGCAGCCCCTCAGCACGGGCTGCAGCTGAACCCAGTCATGGGGAAACAGGCATCCGAACCAGGCACAGCCAGCTAGACACTCCTACTTCCTTTTTTCCTTTCTAGCGCTGGAAAGGAAAATAAAAGGCACATGAGAAAAGGTCAGACGTGTAGCTGATACTACGGAAAGTAAGAAGCTTTAGTTAAAGCATGATCCAGCTCCAAGTACAGATACAAATATATTAAGAGAAATAACTACACATTCAAATGAACCGTAAGAGCCCAAGCTTCATAATTTCTTTGTTTTACTGGGGAAAAAAAAGACCTGAAATCTAGCCTTGCTTTTCCAGCTCAGCATAGACTAGGGCTCAATGCTTCGGTTTTAAATTTTGAAAATTTCTAGTTTCCAAAAACTTAACTCACTCAATTGGGTCCCTATAAAGAACCTTAAACAAAAGCCTGAGAGAAGAGGCCATAATTTCCAAGCCCCTTTCAAATATCTAATTACAGGAAGCCTGTTACAAGGAAAAGGGTTACAAGGTAGTAAGTCACATCCTTCATCTTTTGCCAGTTGCCACTCAGTTCCTAGGAAAGGAAATTCAGAGATTCCTCAGCACCGACAGGCCTCATTCAGCTTTGCCTCCTATACATTTCCTTCCTGCTTCCCCCTTCCTCTCCATTCTGTTGTGCAAATCTAAAAGAAAACAGATGCATATTGGGATTGTATTTTGTTACAGGGTCCACAACTCCACCATTGTGCAGTTACTTCTGACAGGCAGACAGACGATAAAATGAAAAAAATGATAATGATATATATGAATAAACAATTAAAATATACAGCTATGCATATATGCACTACATTAACCATTTAGCCTAACCTCGGTTCCAGGCAGGACATATTTCTGTGTTACTTATAAGCCCTTAAGACTATTGCAACAACCCAGGCAAATGCTTTTCACACAAGCTTATGTAAAACCGAGCTCCACGGTGGCTCCTTCCACCGAGTTCACATGCTTCCAAGTTCTAATGTCATCCTGCAAAGCAGAGGCGCAACGAGTTAACGAAATAAGCAGTTACAGAAGAGCAGGACCCTCTGGCACCCAGCGACAGGGCCTCGCTCTGCTCGGAGGCTCGGCAAGCAGCCGCAGTACCTATGGCAACCGGAGCAAGAGCAGAGCCTGCAGCCACCACCACAAACTTCAAACCCTTCTGCAGAGCAGCAGCGAGGAAAGGGCTTGGCAAGGAGCAACACGGGAGCCCTCGACGCCCTGCTGTCAGCCTGCAGCAAACGTTACGGGAATTCCATGAATCAGAAGAAAGGCTGCAGCTGCCTTTTTGGGGAAAACAGGGTGCTGGGAAAGGGGGGGAGCTGCTGGAGGGTGTTATGTGGAAAGGGAGCTGTTTCCTTGGAAGGAAGGTGTCAGCCCCATTTCTGTGGCACAGGCACCACTAATTGCTCAGCCTCAACCCATGCAGCCTGAGTAAACAGGCTCCGGATTTCTTTGCTACAGGCTATTGCTTTGCTAACAGAAAGGGCGTGCTTCCACCACAATAAAAATAATAGTAGAAAACATGTTATAACAGTGCAGACGAGGCACTGTAGCTTCACCACCAGCTGAAGTCAGATCACCAGAGGCTGGGGCACGGAGTTCATACCCTCCAGCTGCTGCAGGGTGAAATACCTGCCGCCTCCTGAAGTCTTCGGTACGGATACGGGTGGCAAGCTGAAGAGTGAATCAACACTTCAGTGAATAGCAAACACTTTTAAATCTACAGCCCGGCTTACTCAAAGGATTCTGCCGCACACATACGGCAAAGGCCTGCAAAGTTTGATGATACATGTGCCTGTGGGCACAACGTAAAGGAGGAGAAAGAGACTGACACTTTGCACAGCCAAACAAAACTTATTTCTCTTCTTGTTCACTGTGTTTCCCTTCTGCAGTAAAACTTTATTCTCTATTTTATTTCTCCTCAAAGGACCATGCCACCAAATCCACGGCATATTCACATATATCGTGCTGCTCATGGGATGTCTCCAGCTTCGAGGGCAAGAGGAAGCACCTCGAGCACCAGCAGGACGGTCATTGCATCTCGCCCAGTCACGGGCTCCACCAGGACTCCGGCTTTTCTGCCAGGTTTGAAAGGACACGAGAGGCCCTCGGTCGTGTGGCCAGTGTAGAGCAGCTCGGTTGTGTGGCCTCCTGGCCACAGCACAAAGCAGCTTTGGGAAGGCAACAGGCTGCAACAGATGGCAGGTTCCCAGCAGCTGCTCCTCGGAGCAGCGAGCGCTGCAAACCCGCTGCCGAGCGCCACAAACGCTCGCCAGCACCTACCAAACACCCAGCGTCTTCCCCAAAGCTTCCCGAATTTTATGTATGTTATGCACACAGAATTCTGTGATACTTCTCCTGAAGGAAGGTAACTCATATTTCCCCCTGCAATTTTCCACAGTAACATCAGGAAACCTCTGTGCAGAGGCAAGCACAGGGATTGCTAACACTATCTGGCAAGTCTAATTATTGTCTCCACCTTCCAAAAGGGGGAATAAAAAAAGTTACATAATGTTCTTCCTACAAATGAATTATTAGTCACAGCAATAAATATGGTATTAGAGGCCAGAGCACCACTATTTTGGGTTTTTTTTTAAGCTTTCCATTTAGCATATAGGACAGTGTATAAATACTTAGGAAATTCAACACATGAGGGTATAGAGAGATGCTAAGCCCGCCAGCAAAGGCTCCAGCCAAGGAAGCTGCAGCAGGAGAGGGGACACATTCCTGCTGCCCCGGGGACGGGCCGTGCGGGAGCAGCGGGGCTGGCTGCAGGTTTTGCCTGGGTTCAGCCCCCACGGCTCTGCCAGCAAAGCTGTTTTAAAGCAGATCTGCCAGGGGCAGCAGTTCTCAACAAGCGCCAGCTCCCCCCGGGCTGCCACAATAACACCAGGTCACAAGTTCCCCAGCAAACAAAAGCTGCCTGTATGCCCTGTATGCAGTATTTTCTCCTCGATCCCTCCGTTTTGTTTCCCTTCTCCCTGTTTATTCTTACAGCCAGCTACAGAGCGGTTCCCCTCACGTGGCCCTGGGTGACGGTCTCACCAGAGTGCCCAGAAAGGCCCACAAAGGTCCATGGATGGAGCCACCGCGGAGCATCCGCCTGCAACCTGCAGCAAAGGGAGTTCTACTGCCGGGGTTAAAACAAAACCTAACAAAAATAAAAAGCAGCATCACATACAGAATTTCTCTTTTCTAAATTTCCATCTTTACATGAGTTTTTTTTTTTCTTTTCTGTTTCCCAGATGATCTGAAAGTAGCAGAAGGGCCACCTTCAGAATCCCGTCCTCGCCATCTGCTCAGGCCCTCCAGTCGGTATCTAACAGTTTTACAGAAAATATATAATAGTCACCTGCTACTTCCATTTCATTCTCAGCAGGAAAAAAGAAGAAAAACAAAAACACCCCACACATGGTAGAGCAGGAAAGACTTAACTCCATGGAAGCCACTTCTAAATTCAAAAAATAAACCTATTCTTTCCCCTCCCTCCTCAAACTGAGTATTGTCTTCATCATTAACATCATAAGCTTTTTCCCAGCAGATGGAAGTACTGGTACTGTCGCATTGATTCACTTATCCAAATTAACAGTACAGGGGTCAGTTTTAGGGGATTTATTGAAAACAAAGCTCACAATAAGGTGCTAATATTTTTCAGAAAGACACTAAAGGGAGTTTTATAACAAAACCTGATAAGCCAGAGACAAGGCTGTTTTTCTCTCTGCATGCTAAAAAGAGCATTAAAAAGCATGAAAAATCTCAGGAATGAAGAATCAATCGTTGACAAGGAATAAAATGCTGAAAATACAGATGTGTGGGCAGTGCTCTGGGGACAAGCATTGCCAGGACACTGAACAGGATGCTGGGCAAGGAGAGGGGAACGGCAGCAAAGGGCTCGGGAAGGTCCGAACAGGAAGCGGGAGCCTCACAACTCGTTTTGCAGCCAAGTCTCAGGAAGCCTCTGGAATTTCCCATTGTGCGCTCATGGTGTCACAGGACGGACACACAAGTTTCGGCTCCTGTCACAGGAAACAGGGAATTTCGGTCCTGCGTATCTGCCTTCAGCTCATGGTCTGCTCCAGTATGAGCTGTTAACATCCCGGTTAACTTTTAGAGCTCTGGGAATAACTCAGGGATTCATCGATTTCTGCTGACTGACAGAACATAAGGCTCTTGCCCAACACCACAATATAATGAAAATTTGGCAAAGCAACATTGCTTAAACCTGCCCAGTTCAGCTGAGTGGTCATTTGATTTAACTTAACAGAGACAACCAAGGGGGTTAAGCTTGAGATACCCCAACAGCAACAAAGCAGCTGCCTCCGAGAAGCAACAGAGTTCAGAAACTGTTCATGGGACTTAACAACTCCTGCTCCTTTCCCTGTCACCTCTCAGCAGCCGTCCCCACTGCTGGACAAGGAATGTTCCTCTTTGCAAGGACACAAGTGTCTGTAGCTCCAAGCAAATGAAGGGACAAGCTAAACATCACCGTACCTTGTCACTGCAAACCCAGGAACTGCATGACCTGCACGTCTGTGAAATACCTGGCTGTACAGAAATACAAAGCAGAACTGCAGACCTGTTCCCAAAAGCATGTTGATCTATAGATAAACTTTTCAGCGTTGCTATTCATGACATAAAGCACATACCGCGAGGCCGAGCGTTGTAAATTTCTCAGATTTGGGAAATAGAGAACAAGCACCAGTGCAAAACGTCAGCGTGGCACATTCAATAACACAGAGCTATGCCCAAGCACAGAGCTTCCCACAGAGCTATGTCACCCATTTATGTATTTTTGGTTACCTGTAAGCAAACACCATCGCTACGGAATTGTGTTTCCAAGCGTGTTTCCTGAGCGGATGCATGAACAAGCAGAGCTCTGCGCACTTTCATTCTGCTCTGCTTTCATTAGCTGCTCTCACCTTCCTTCATATTTTTGGTGGTCCAACGAGAACCAATGAAGTTTAAGGAATAAGAAACACTGGAAAAAGGTTTAGCAGCCTGGGCTTGAGCCTAGTGCAGTCAGATTTGGCTCCCTAATCAGGAACGGCTGCAGGGCAGGTATGTGAAAAACGCAGCTTCTGACAGGGCAGGCTCTTTTCTGTGTAAACACCTCGAGTGACAGGTGAGATGAAAGGATTGCAAAGCCACATTCTTTTCCTGCTTTCATTGGTTAATATGCCCACTGGAGAAGTTAGCGGACAAATAACTCAGAAATGGTATTTAGAAAAAAAATCTCCACATCTTAAAGAATCTCTCCCTTATCTGTAGGGCTCCTGCCTGGCTCTCGACACTGATTTTGGGAAGCAGGAGCCTGGCCCACACAGCAGATGGGCTGCCATATGATACGTATTTGTTCAAGACCTGGGTCGCTCTGTTCCCTAAACGCTCATCCAGGACCATTTTTAGGCCAAACAGTTTCAAGATTCAGCGCACACAATGGAACTGCTGATTGGGAATGTGCTGGCAATGCTTCATTCAAGAGCAGCTCAGTCACAGGGCACAAGTAACAGGTAATGCAACGATAACCTGGGCCTCTTTCAACTGCAGCCTTAAAACCTTAATATTTTTATGTGCATTTGTCATTTTCAGGTTTAGATACACCCTTTAACCCAGCGGTGTTATTTCCAAATGAAAAAGCACAAAACAAACAACAAGCATTCGATATTCCTAAGCCCAACAGATTGGGGACAGAGAAGAGAGTGAAATCTCGTTTCCCACCCGTTCCCCAGACTCCTCCAGCACGCAGCGCCCAGCACTCGCACCAGTGCAGCCTCATCCGCCTGTCTTCCCCAGGCTGCCCCCAGCAGCCCAGCACGGGCGGCCTCTCTGCAAATCCAGGGCATTTTTCCCAAACTTTCCCCGCCAGGAGCACCCGGCAGGCGCTGGGAGACAAGGGGAACCAGGATCAAGGCCGGGCGGTGTTGGCCGGACACCCCCTTGCCAGAAGGAGCAGGTCC
>JAVCKT010020980.1:0-10259 GCA_032273925.1 Rhynchotus rufescens
GCGGCAGCGCTGCCGCCGGTGGAAGTGCAGGAGGTCGATGGCCATGAGCAGCAGCACCAGGAGGCCGTAGAGCCCCACGACGGGCAGTGCCAGTGGGTTCCTGTGTGGGGAAGCGCTCAGGGGCGGCGGGCAGGCCGCGGGACGGCGGCTCCCGGCGGGGCCGGGGATCGGGGCTCCCTGCAGTGCCGGGGATTGGGGTCGAGGGACGGCTGCTCTGGGCTCCCGGCGGTGCCAGGGATCAGTGCCGGGGATCGGGGCTCCCGGCGGTGCCGGGGATCGGGGCCGGGGATCGAGGCTCCCCGCGGTGCCGGGGATCGGGGCTCCCCCGCTCCGGCCGCTCTCACCTGAGCAGCGCGGGGGGCGGCACCGCGGAGCGGTTCCCCCCGGACGGAGCCTCCCAGGCCGGGCGGCCGCAGCAGGACTTGAGGGCGCCGGGGCCGGGCCCGGGCCGGCAGCAGTAGCGGTGCCCGGGCGGGTCGCCGAGCCGCGGGCACTGGAAGCCGCGGTGGTAGCGCCCGTCGGGGCCCGCGTAGCCCTCGCAGAGCTGGGGGTTGCGGACGGCGCCTGCGGGGGATGCATCAGGGAGCCCTCCCCATGCCCAGTGCACCTGACCTGGCACCCCACACCCCTGGGGCCACGGCTGTGCACGAGGAGCAGGCAGCCGACTGCTCTGCACTGACAGCCCCTGATCCCCCATGTCCCCATGGCACTACCCTGCTGCCACATGCAGCCCATGGCTCCCCAGCACTGTCCCCATCTGGGACCTGCCCGCCAGACCCCGCCGCCCATGGGGCTGTGCTGGCCCGGGGGCTGCTATCAGGGCTGGTGCCTTTCCAGGGCGGATTGGGTCCCTACCTGCACCTAGGAAGCCGGGGCCCGAGGCCATGCAGAGGAGCAGCCCCAGCAGGACCCCGCTCAGCATCTTCCTGGCTGTAGTGGGGGCAGCAGCAGCCCCGGTGCTGTTGGAGGCAAAACCGCAGCCCCTCCTGCTGCCGCTTCCATCACGGCCCCATCAAGAGCTTCTTCCTGGAGCCATTAGAGCCTCCTGCACTTACTGCCCTGCTCCGCAGGGACCAGAGGCGGGAGCATCGCTAATGAGCTCCTCCGGGCCCAGGCAGGACGGAGGCACCATCGCCAGCCCCACGGTGGGGCCACGGGGCGCCAGGTCCTGCCACTCTCCCAGGGGACTTGGGCGCTCGTCACTCAGCTGGGGACTGTCCTCTCTGTCCCCAGCAGCTAGCACGGGGCTGCAGGGACAAGGGCTGCTGTCGGGCTGCAGCGATACCCCATCTGGGGGCCGTGGGGCCAGGGAGGCGCTGGCCTCCGTGCTGAGCAGACTGGCCCCCCGCCAGCCGCTCCATTAACGGGAGGCCAGAGCTGCTCATTGCACTGAAGGGCCTGTGCCGGGGCCAGGCAGCACCAGCAGACAGGAGCTGGCGCAGGCGCCGAGCTGCACGGGAGCCGCTGCTCCATCACTGCACCCACCACGGCCCCACACCCAGCTCCCGTCTGCCCCGCGTCTCACTGCACCAGCCCCACTAGCAGCATCCCCGACCGTGCATTGGGCCCTGCGCCCCCTCCCCGTGCTGGTGGCCACGCCAGGACACTGAGATGTGGCACAGTCCCCTCGCCCTGCCCTTCCCGAGCAGCACCTGGACCCCCGCTGCACTGATTAGTCCCGGGGGAGCCGGTGGCAAGCGGCAGCTCCCCAGGGCACCCGGGAGGCTGCTCCTGGTGACGCGGCTCCTGGCGCAGCAGCCGCAGGGCTCGTGTATCCCGCTTGTGTGGCGGGAGGCTGCAGGGCTGCCCAGGGAGCCCCGCTCTGCCCTCCCTGCAGCGCCAGCCCCGCGCGCCCCCCAGGGCACCCCACTGCCCCCACCCCACGTTGGCCCTGCGCGAACACAAACCACACGGCACAGAACCCTTGGAAACTGCCTCGTGTTTCCTACAAGCTCCGGGCGAGCTCAGTGTGGCTCCGTCTCCAGCTCACCCCAGTCCTGCTAGGCTCCTGGTGCTGTGCGTGGGGGCCCAGCCCCCGGCATGGGGGCATCTCCCCCCGGCAGCCATGCAAACGCTGGGCCGTGGGCCTCTCCGCTGGGCCCCGAGCGCGGCCCCGAGCCCGGCCTGGCCGCAGCGGCGGGGCCGTCTCCGCTGCGGCTGCTCGGGTCGTGTCCATCAGCCTGCACAGCCCTGCTCTACCAGTTCACTGTCTGAAATCTATCTGAACACGGGGCTAATAAATAAGAAGGCAGCAGCCTCTGCAGGTTGGGCTCCTCGTGCCCGGGCTGGCGTGCCGGGCTGGACCGGGGCCCGTCCCTGGGGGCAGCGCGGGTGCTGCCGGGCTCGGCCGCTCTCCCTCGCGTGGCCTCTGCTCCTCTCCCGCAGCGCAGACACTACCCGAGGCGGATGCGGAAGGTGGCGATTTCCATGGGCTCCAGATGGATGGTGGTGCTGTTGGGGGCCGTGCCCAGCGGGTACATCAGGGTCAGCGAGGTGGGCTGCAGGGAGCTCAGCTCCAGCCCCTGGAACAGGCTGCCCAGGGACAGCTGCGGACAGGAGATGGTGGAGGCGGGTTAGCATGACCCAGGACCTGGCTGCATGCTGCGAGCAGCAGCCTGGGGGTCTCAGTGCACCCCGCTGCTCCAGCCCTGCCCATGGGGGACACCGGCTCTGTGCAAGGCTCCAGAGCCCCCTCTTGGAGACCAGCAGGCTCCAGCTGTGCCAGGGCCAGGGCAGAGCTGCGTGCTGCAGAGTGGGACCCTGAACAAGAGAGCAGCCAATGCTGGGGAGCCTGGGGCCCTCCAGCCGCTATCCCGGCCCTGCAGCCAAAGCCACTATGGGTCCTGCTAGGCTGTCCTGCCCACTCCTACCTTGCCCTGGCTGGTGGTGCAGTTAAAGCCCAGGTTCTTGGCCTCCAGGCTGCAGTCGAAGCCCTTGCGGTGCAGGATCAGGGCGGCCTCCGCAGAGGGCTGCGTATCGTCCTGCCGGGGAGCAGAGGTGTGAAGGGCAACGCTGGGGACCGCGAGCACGAGACCCCAGAGCGCGCAGGGCCCCGCTCACCTCTGCCTGCAGCGTGCGCAGGTTGAGGAGGTGGAAGTCGCAGGGCAGGGCGCTGGAGAGCGGCAGGAAGGAGCGCAGGGCGGCGGGGGGCGGCTTCTCCTGGGCCACGGGCAGGACCAGCGCCTCGGCGTTCAGGTACATGGAGGTGAAGTGGCTCAGCAACGAGGGGTAGCTCACGGGGCGGCTGTCCTGAACCTGCCGGGCGAGGGGTGAGAGCGGGCGCGGGGGCAGCGCCTGGGCCCTGCGCGGTGCCGGCACCTCAACCCGCTCCAGCGGCAGCAGAGCCAGCACAGGGACCCCGTGCCCTGAGACCCCCTTCCCGCTGCAGCGCCCGACAGCCACAGGGCCCCGGGCTCGTCTACGCTCAGACAATGGGCCAGCTACAGGTCCTCGCTAGACTAGTCTCTAGTCACCAGTCACCAGCAGCTAGTGCACGAGACGGGGAGAAACAGCAGGGCCAGGCCGGCCGTTACCTCTGGGCTGCCAGTCCTGGCGCCGGGGAAGCCCAAGGCTTTAAACACGGAGGCCAGTTTGGAAAAGAAGCTGGAGCTCTGAGTGGGTGAAATGGAGCATGCGTCGCGAGCCACGAGGCAGCGGGACAAGAACGCGGCGATGAGGAGGCCAGCGCGCGGGACGGAGCCGCAGCCCGCCGCACGCCCAGGCCCTGGCAGCCCCACGTCGCACAGGGCAGCCCCACGGGACAGCGGGAGGGGGTGGTCCAACCAGCCGCCCTGCGGATGCCTCCCCGGGGCGGCCGGGCTCCCCGGGCACGCGCTGCCGTGCCAGCCTTCCCGCCTGCGCACCTTGTTGGCGGTGCTGCGGCGCTCCAGGAGCAGGCGGAACCGGTTGCAGGTTCTCTTGTTGTCCTTGAGCCCCTGGCCCAGGCCCCGGTTGTCATCCTGCATGAGGCGCCGGTCCAGGATCACCTCCAGCTGGCCTACGGAGAGGCGGCCTCAGCGCTGTCCCCCTGCTGCCCCGCGCCCCCCTGTCCCCAGGCCCGGCGGGCAGGCGCCCCCGGCTCGGCCGCCACGTCCCGCCGGGGCTTCCTCACCGCTGCCGAGGCTGGACACCCCCAGGGCCTGGGCTGTGTGCAGCGTCAGGCGGCTCTGCGTGTCCTGGATGTAGGCCATGGCCGGCATCGGGTAGAAGTTGGCCTGCAGCGGCAGCTTCCGCAGGAACCTCCGGGGCTGAATCTGCCGAGGGAAGGCAGCTGGGGCTGGAAGGGCTCCAGCAATGCCGGGCGCTGGGCACAGACCATCTGCCCCAGTGTGGGCCGCCACTCCCTCCCTGGTCGGTCAGCACACCTGGAAGCCATTGAGGTCCGTGAAGAAGGTGTCATCGCTCTCAATGTCAGTGCTGAAGCGCAGGGCCAGCTCCTTGTTGACATGGTCACGGATGTCCACCAGGTAGGACATGTCCAGGGACAGGCCCTCCACCCCTGTGTGCAGACAGGAGGGGCTGGATGCCAGGGGCTGCATCGCCCAGCGCTGCCTGGGCCGGCGACATGCTCCCGTGCAGAGGCGCTGCCACCAGCCCCGCGGCACAGCCCGCGCACCTGCCACGTTGTACAGCCGCACCACCGCCTGCACGTGCTGGTAGTAGGTGGCCACCTCGGAGAAGAAGGGTCCCTCCGTCACGCGCACCACGGGGGCGTCCTTGGGGGCGTAGGGCTGCGGGGACAGCAGGGCTGTGCTGGGGGCCGACACCTCCAGGACGGCCTGGCGCCCGGCTCCAGCACCCGGCCCCAGACCTTGGCTTCACCGTCAGGCAGGAAGAGGTAGGCTCCGCTCTTGTCCTTGGAGGCCCGGGTGCCGTAGATGAGGAACTCGCTGCTCACCCTCTGCTCCCGCTCCTCCCCAGCTCGGCGGACGCTCTGCCGGGCACACGCCGGCTGCGCGGTGAGGGCTCCGCGTGGGGCAGCGCCGCGGTGCCCTCCCCAGCCACCCGCAGCCGCCCGCGCTACCTGCAGCAGGCCCGAGAGCCCCGAGAAGCAGGCCCGCAGCTGCTGGTTCTCCAGGCAGACGTCGTCGGTGGCGGCCGGGAAGACGTGCACGGGAAAGGCCTCGTGCTTGCGCACAGGCAGGTCCCGGCCGTGCAGGTAGAGGCGCACGGAGGACTTGAGCGCGGCGCTGCCGTCCGACACCCTGTGCAGCTGCAGCACCCGCAGGCTCAGCGCGGGCAGGCGGGCCAGGACGGAGACCTGCGGACAGCGAGGAGCTGAGCAACCCCCCGAGCCAGCAGGGCTGCAGCAGGGGAACCAGGGCCAGCGGCCCGGCAAGGACCCTGGGTGCCGTGGGGCTGTGAGCAGTGGGCAGGCCGGGGGAGGCCTCTCGTGCAGCTGCAGAGCCAGGAGGGGTGCCGCGGCCCCCCTACCTGATAGACGTCGGGCACCATGTCGGTGGCCGAGCCCCAGCAGGCGCTGAGCTGGGCAGGCAGCGGCTGCCCGTCCTCGGAGAGCACGCGCACGTGCGGGGAGTTCACCAGGACGGGCACGACGGCCAGGCGCTCCTGCTCCAGCGGGTTGAACACCACCACGAACCTGCGGGGAGGCGGCGGAAGGGAGAGCTGCCCACGGCGCCCCATGTGCACCCACAACCCCTGCACCCACACCCACCCACAGCTCCACAGACTCCTGGAAACCTCCCTCACGCGACCAACCGCCCCCCAACCCGCCCCGCAGCCCCTACCGGGGCGACGCGTCCAGCTTGACCACCGTCCTGTCGGGCAGCGAGTCCTGGTTGGGGCGCGTGTCGTCCTGGGGGGAGCAGCGCGTCGCAGTGGGTGCGCGGGCAGGGGCGCCGGGCGGGCCGGGGCCGCCGCACCGCTCTGCTCACCGTGCTCAGGAAGGGCGCAGCGGGGTCGTAGTGATAGGCAGCCTTGTCCCCCAGCACCAGGTAGTGCGCCGCGTTGATGATGACGCGCTTGAGGTTGACGAGGGAGTGCAGCAGCCTGGGCACAGGGCGGAGCGGGTCCCTCGGTCCGTCCTCCCTCCCGCAGCCTGGCGGAGGGGCGCACGGGACCCTGCCCTGCACAAGGGCCCCCCCAGCCGCGCGGCTGCCCCGCTGCCCGCACGCACCGCACTCCGTAGTCGACCACCACGGCCTCCTTGGCGGTGCCGGTGATGGCATCGTGGTGCTGGAAGAGGCCCAGGTTGCGGCGGGCGTTGGTCAGCAGGGCGTAGTCGGAGAGCGGGTACCCGCTGTCCGTGCCGGCGCGGCGGGCGTGGGCGAGCGCCAGGCTGTACAGGACCTCGGCCCCCCTGCGCAGGGACACCGTGACCGCGGGCCCCGCCGCGGCACCGGCGTGCCCAAGGGCAGTGATGGGGCTCGTGCCCGGGCAGCCCCACAGGGCTCCGGGCCGGCACTGCTCCCATCGCCCCGCGCATCCCCGTGCGGCCCTCACCGGAGATGAGCCTCCAGCACCCGGTCCAGGCTTTTGTAGAAGGGCCGCGAGGTGTAGTAGCCCGTCCAGTAGTGATCCTCCCGGTCCGCGTAGGAGAAGAAATCCCCGGTGAGCACTGGGAACCCTGGTGGCCTCATGCCCGGCACAATGCCCACCTTCTTGTAGAGGGCATCAAAGTAGTCGGAGAGTGTCCCAAACTGCGCCTGCAGGAGAGCCCAGAGCGTTGCGAGGAGCCCCCCGCATCTCCCACCCTCCCTCCCAGCGCTGCTCAGGCAACCTCCATGCTTGGAGGTGGCCCCAGGGCACCGTGGCATGTGAAGAGCTGCTCCCTGCAGCCCCCCGGCTGCCCCTGCCCTCCCTGCACCTACCTGCACGTGGAGGTTGGGCTGCGAGTTGAGGAAGTCGAAGATGCGCTGGTAGTTGAGGAACTGAGCGTCCCACTCCTGGGGCTTGTCGTAGCGGAAGTCGTCTCCCAGGGGCACCAGCAGCACCTTGCTGCGATACAGCTTGGACTTCTTGCGGTACTGGTCCAGCAGGAGCTGGGCCCTGCCACGGGGAGCAAGGAGGGTCCAGGATGAGGCCGTGGGCAGGACTGGGGGGCTCAGAGCCGCCCACCCTCCAGGCACTCACCGCTCGGCCACGTTGGCGTCGGTGATGGCTCGAGGAGGCACCTTCCATGGGCAATTGATGCGGCCACCTGGCAGGCGTTTGAAGTCAAACTGGCAGCAGATCTTGGGGTCCGGCCCACAGGTATGGGGCACGTCGTAGCTGTAGAAGGGCATCATGTGGCAGAAGATGTCGGTGCTGGAGTCCGAGTCTGCAGGACCAAGGAGAGGAGAGGTGAGCACCGAAGATGGCCCGGCCCTGCCTGTCCCCTGGCAGGAAGCGGGCACGAGGCACCGGGCACGAGGCACACGAGAGCAGGGCGGCCGCCGGGGCAGAGCAGACCGGGCACAGTCACGCTCGCCTGTTCGGAGCTCAGAGAGGACAGAAACAGCCTCGTTGCAGGGCCAGGCACTGGCACTGTTGGGCAGACACCCCGGCGTTGTCCCCAGGGCAGAAACATGGTCAGGTCTCCCAAGCAGACTCATCACGTCCCGGCACTCAGGAAAGAGGTTGCGGCTTTTCCCCCCACCTCGGGGCCCCGGCAGGTCCCCTGCCTGCAGCCACCCCCGCGCAGCACCTCACCCCACGTCTGTCTCCACATGAACTCCAAATTCTGGGTGGCAGCAAAGTGCTTCTTGATGGAATAGTGCACGCGCTGGATGAGCATGCCCGTCAGGTTGGAGCGCTTCAGCAGGTAGGGCATGGTGGAGCTGTAGCCAAAGGGGTCGACGGCCCAGCCTGAGCGGGGCGTCACGCCTGGGGACACAGACAGCGCTCAGGCCCGAGCACTGGGCCTGGCTGCACAGGGTGCTCGTGCCAGGACCGGCACTAGTGCCTCAGCCCGGCCCCCCATCCCACCCGCTCTCACCGATGTTCTTCTCCAGCCACTGGTGCCCCTCGATCAGCTGGTCGATCATGGCAAAGTAGTGGGAATTGGCCTCGTCGGGCATCACCCAGCCACCCGTCACCATCTCCAGCTGCCCATTCCCAACCAGCCTTCAAGGGGACACACGGGAGACACGATCAGGTCGGGTGAGCTCCAGCCAGACCTCCAGAGCACGAAGCCAATGGAGGCCCCGACCGCAGCCCCTCTCCATGGCAAGGAACAGTCCCCGCTGCCCATGTCTGTGGGCCCAGGTGCCGCAGTGACACGGAGCAGCCAGGCCTGGTGGGCGAGGGGCTCCCAGCTGGCACCCAGCGCCTCCCCTCGAGCAGGGCCGCAGCACGAGCAGGCACCGTGCAGAGCCAGGCCCGGGCGGGCAGCCCTACCTCCGCACTGCAGCCCGCTTCTGCGCGCTGATGTTGTCCCACCACTTGGAGAAGAAGGAGATCTCGGACCAGATGAAGCGCCGGCGCGGGTCCTCCTGCATCTTCAGCACCATGCTGTTGAGGATGTGCTGCGTCTGGTCGTAGTAGTACTTGTCAAAGGTCTTGATCCAACCTGTCGGCACAGGTGGGGCCGTCACGGAGCGGGACCTGGCCCTGCCCAGGCCATGGCGCAGAGTGGCCTGCCCATTGGTGGGTGGGTGCACGTTGGTGCCCACCAGCTCACCGGGGTCGTTGTGCGAGTGCGGCACCACGAACACCTGCAGGGGCTCAGCGTCCCACTCGCTGGGCTCGTAGGTGATGTCGAAGCCCTGCTTCCACACACCGCCATCCTGGTTGTCGAAGGGCAGCAGGGAATACACGGCCAGCATCTGCGAAGCGGGCATAGGGCTCAGTGGGACAGACACGGGCAAGAGGGGCCCCAAGGCGCAGAGCCGGCCCCATGGACAAGCCGGTCCGGCAGCACCCAACCAGCTCTGCAGAGCGGGGACCCTGAGGAGCCCCTGCCCCGGCGCCAGCCCCAGGCCTAGATTTCGGCCTCGCACCTGCACGTCCGGGCTCTGTGCCTTGCCCCCCAGGGCAAACTGGCAGTCCTGCGGCGAGACGGAGAGGAAGCTCGGGCGGCTCTCGGCGGGCAGCGCCCAGGAGCCATTGGGGGGGTGGTAGGGCAGCGGCGGCTGCCCCTCCGCGTGGGCCGTGAGCTCCAGCACCGAGTCCTTGATGTGGCTGATGATCTCGTGGTTCTCCTCCAGCAGCTGCTCCAGCTGCTCGATGCGGTTCTGCAGCACCGAGATCTGGCTCTGGAGGGGAGCAGGCAGTGAGCGCGGCGTCCCGGCGCGGCCCGGCCCCGCCGCCCCCGCTGCCTCACCCGCGGGAAGTTGCCCCCGCTCTGGTGGCGCGCGGGGTCGTGCTGCACCCGGTCCAGCATCAGGTAGAGCGAGAAGACGGCCACGCAGAAGATGGCAGCTCCACACACCGTCACCTGCTTCTTCAGCTTCATCCCGGGGGCTGCGGGCACACACCAGCCATGGGGGCTGCCACCAGCCATCCCCTCGCCTCGCGCAGCGGCGCCGTGTCCACGAAGCCACACACACGCATCCCCGCGGCCGGAGCCCTGTGCTCACGGAGCACTGCCGCATCCGCACGGTCACCCGCATGGGGACAGGGCTCCCCACGGCCACGGACCCCCGTCCTTGTGCAGCGGTGCTCGTCCTGCCCGTGCCCACACGGCTCCGGGAGCCCCAGCCTCGTGCAGCAGGGCCACATCCTGCATGGCCTCACAGGGCAGCACCGTGCCCAGGGACCCGCGGCCCCGCACGGCAGCACCGTGTCTGGGAACCCGCAGCCCTGCACGGCAGCACCGTGTCCAGGGACCTGCAGTCCTGCTCAGCTGCACCGTGCCCAGGGACCCGCAGCCCCGCACGGCAGCACCGTGTCTGGGGACCTGTGACTCCCCACAGCAGCACTGTGTCCAAGGACCCGCAGCCCCGCTCGGCTGCACCGTGTCCAGGGACCCACCGCCCCGCACGGCAGCACCGTGTCCAGGGACCCGCTGTCCGGCGCTGCGGTGCCGTGTGCCCGTGTCCGCAGGCACGGCACCGTGTGCCCATGTCGTGGCCCCCACGCTGCCCGCAGCGCCGCGTGCCCACGCCCCGGGCCCTCCAGGCTCGCGCGGCCCCGTGTCCCCACGTCCCCACGTCCCGGCAGCCGTGGCCTCGCTCGCAGCGCCGTGTGCCCGTGCCCGCAGGCAGCGGCACCGTGTCCCCGGTTCCCCGCCCGCCTCGCCCGCAGCCCCGCGTCCCGCCGCCGCCGCCGGTCCCGCCTCACTCGCAGCCCCGCTCACGCGGCCCGGTTGACCCGGCCCG
>JAVCKT010020981.1:0-31581 GCA_032273925.1 Rhynchotus rufescens
TCCGCCTCGCCCCGCGCGGCCTCAGTGCGGCGGGCAGCGCAGCGCCCCGCGCCGCCGCCTCATGCTCCGCTCCCGCCACCCGCGCCCCCGCCCCGCGCACGCGCCCCGCCCCGCGCCACGAGGGCGAGAGGCGGCGCCCGCGCAGGGGCGGGGCTTACCCGCGGTGACGTAATGGTGGGCGGGGCGAGGGCTGAGGCGGGCCGCCGTGACAGGGCGTGGGTGGAGGCGCGAGGGTGTGAGGGAGCGCGGGGGAAATGGGGGAAAAGTGCGGAATGCCCGAAAAAGAGGTGTCCGGTGTGCATCCCAGCTGCGCCAGAGGGGTTCTTGCAGCTGCCACGCTGAGATCCGAGCCCTGCTGCCTGTTTTGGAGTTAATATTTTTGCAGCAGCATCAACACCACACTCAACTGCTCTGAATAAATACTCGTCCCGTGGCGTGCTTCAAATTGCTGTCTCTTTAACCAACGCTACAATTTAAGATTTTTGGTCTTCTTCATGACCACAGGAGCAATGAAACAATGCAAAGGCCTCCCCCAAGCTTGAAGGGAAGCCACCTGCAAATTTACTCATGGCAAAGAGAGCAAGTCCTTCATGGCTGTGTTCTAGGATGCTTTCTAAATTCAGAAACAAATCGCGGTGCCGTTGTTCCTCTGCGATACGGTCTCCCTGGTGACTTCAGCAGCTGTTGAGGAAGGCCCTGTGATAAGCATGGTGTTTAACCTCAGCATCTTATTAAATTGTCCTCTTTTGGGAGGCTTTGTAGCTTATCTGCTTTTGATGCACCTGGTCACATATGCGTGCGAGATAACAGTGTAAAAGCGCATTCGGTTTATCTCATTTACCTGTAAGTAGCAGGTCTAATCCTGCCCTTGGAGGTATCCATGTAATTTCCAAGGAACGCAAACCCGTGTACTTTGCAAACCTTTATCTGCGAGCAGAATTGGCCCACAGGGCCTTGCTAATGCAAAGCAATTTGTGGCAGTGTAAAATCCTCCGAGATGCTATTTATGAAACGCTCTGTAGAAGAAGCTTGTATGATCCAAGAAATGCCTGTGAAGCAGGAGCTGAATGCTATGTCTCCATTTTTTTTTTTCTTTCTTTTTCTTTTCTTGGTAAATGCTGGGTTAGGAGCCCCGTGTCACTCACGGCTCCTCAGCATGTCACCAAACCTTTCACCGCCCACCTGGGGACAGCCTGACAGTGCCCTGCGCAGGCTGCGTTTCGGAGCTGCCGCTCCCACGGTGCAGACAGGAGTCTGATTTTAAGGACCAGCGTTCGGCGCTGTCTCCGTGCCCGGTCACGGGCCGGAGTGGCCCGGCATGCAGGAAGCTCCAGGTCCGTCCCTGCGCGGGCCGAGGCAGGACGAGCGAGGCCGGCTCGGCAGGGCTGGCTCCGCTGCCTCACCCCGAGGCTCTGTTCCCGTAGGAGCCTCCGCTCCTGCCCTTCACCAGCCTCCTCGGCTGTGCCGGGGCCGGGACATTCCCGGAGGCCCCCGTGGAAGCGACAGTGTCAGAGCACTGCGGCTTCAACGGGTCCCCACGAAACGGTAACCGGGCTCCTTTTTCCTTTTTTTTTTTTTTTTTTCTGTAAAATGCCCGTCAATCTGCTCCCATCTCGCGGCCCGCGCTCCCTGCGGCCTGGGGCAGCACGTTTCCCTCCGCCTGCCCGCAGCTTTCTCCGCTTCCACCGTCCCCTTCGCCCCTGGCCGCCCCCGGCCCCGCCGCCATCTTCCCGCGCGCGGTGGCCGCGCCGAGGGCGCCACCTAGCGGGCGCGGCGGAGATGGAGGGGACGGGGCGGCCCCGAACTGCCCGGGGGGCTCCGTGTGGGGGGACGGAGGGTGAGAGGGGCCAGGGGAGACGTTTGTGGGGTCGGAGGGTGAGAGGGGCAATGGGGGATGAGGGGGAAGGGAGCCCTTCGCGGGGATGGACGGAGAGCAGGGCACAGGGGGAGGTAAAGGGACATGGGGAAGGGGTGACAGTGGCGTGAGGAGACGTCCCCATGGCCTTTGGGTGGCCAGAAACTGGTCCTGGAAGCCCCTGGGAGGGAGAGGAGCAGCCCGGGGGCCACGGTGAGATGGGCTTGGACGTGGGGCCGACGGCTCCTGCCAGCGAGCTGAGCCCACGGTATCCGTCGCCATCGTGAGAAAGGGTCGAGCTTCATCCTGGATGGAAATGCCACGAAGCCCAGCTGTTTCCTGGAGGATTTGGGAAGGCAAAGGGGCACAAAAATAAATGTAATAAAACGCAAGCATGCTAATTGCTTGGAATTGGCCCTGGAAGCGGGTTGGAGACGGACTGCCTTGGCGCAGGGCAGCGGCTGCCTCCAGACACAAGAGAGCCAGTGCAAGTTATGACTTTATTCATTTTCACATTTAGATATGACAACAAAACTCTTAAAGGGTAACAAGTACTATAGGAGGAGAGGAAAGAAAGCAGTGTTCTAACTGGTTTGATACATAACTGTCAACTTCCAGGGGCAAGACTCAAGGCGAGTTATAAAAACTCACATACACACGTCGGTAAGAGAAACTCGCACATGCAAACACCCCAAAATTCTCACCCACAAAACACTCACCCACACGCACACAAACCACACTTTGGATTCACGCACAACCCATAGTAACCTACTTGCATCAAAGGCAGCCCACCGAAACACCGAGTGGTGCTGTAGCAACAACAGGTACCAGGTTAAAATATTGCAATATAAATGAAGTGTTACTTGACACACAGGCTTTTTGTTCAGAGGTGTGTGGGTAGGTGTGTTTGCAAGTAGGGGACCAATGTTGCTCAAGCACTTTGCTGTCAGGTGAGGGGAATGACCTCAGTAATAAATGGTAAGGAAAAACGAGTCTGTGGGTAGAGCGGGAACAGTCATTCTAAAAGAGAATGATGATAAATAGCTTAGTTTCAATGCTGAATTCCAGTAAAAAGCCCAGATAAAACAGCGAGTATGTTGTGACCAGAACAGGCACAAATATTGAACCCTGGGTTTTGAAAGTTGAAATACTCCTGTCGCTGTGGATGGACAGACAACAGCATTGCCTTGCACCTCAAAACCAAAGCATACCAGCTTCATTTCATGCTCAGACTTATCTGAAAAATGTAAAAAAGTGACAGAAATAATGTAAAGCGTGATTACTTTGAAGCTTTGATAGTTTCAGTAATCACAGATGGTAGCAATAACACGGGAAAGATTATCAGGTTTGTACACTCTAATCTTACTAGACTTTTAAAGGAGTCCGAGTCCAACTCTCCATTACCCCACACTACAGCTGGGGTCTGAAGAGCAGTCAGCATTTGCTCATGTTATGTCTGTAATGTTCATGCAATGCTGTTGATGCAGATACAATGGGAACAGATTGCCCCCATGGTAAGATGGTACAGAATAGAGAAAATAAAACATATTTTCATGGAGCTGAATGATTCCAGGGTTCAAAACCAGGTGTCAATCCAGTGATTTCCCCTGAAGGAAGCAGGGGAGTTTGAACAGCAGCTGTAACGAAGTCACCCTTCTTCACGGTGATGCTCACAGCAATTTACAGCTGAACCTAAAGACAAAGTGCAGCTGTCCTGACTGTGAGCCGTGCCTGCCAGCCGGAGCACATGGGTGCTTCTGTCCCTGCGCTCTTGAGGAATTCTAAAGTGGACAAGGACTTGTAGCCATTTTGGAATTCTGACTTTCATCTGTTACTTAATCTGTAAACATTTTTTTAGGCCTTTTCTCAGTTGGAGCTGTGTTTCCAGGCAGAAAACTGTCTGTGAAGCAGAGGGAACGTGAGAATCTGGGTCCAAAAGATGCATATTGCCCAGAGAACGGCCTGAATTTTGCTCTGCTGTCTGTCACCTTCCACATGGAGAATCCAGGCAGGAACCCTAGCAGCACCGAGCACACATAGCCCTCCTTCTGTCAAGGGAGTAACACAGTTGAAAAGCAGAGCAGGGTGAGGACAGGGGAGTTGGGCCTGACCTGCACCCTGTTGCCTGTCCTGCTTCCCTGAGTCCTGACACCTACTTCAAGATGCTCAGACTCCAGGCAACTGAAGGCATGCCAGGAACCAGGGAATTACTTGCTACGTGCAGTTTTCAATTCCACATCCCTGAGCCAGCTTGGCTGAAGCTGATCCAGTTTTGTGCCTCTTTTTGCCATGTAAATCACAGCCATGCCATCCTGCTGACACAAACGGGAAGGGGACTACTGGCCCTCTGGTTCTGTGCTCTAAACAGGCAGATACTGTGACAGCCTGGCTTTTCCTATATGCTAAACAAATCTCCCCCATTACACATGTGCAGAGAACTATAATTAAGACTTGGGAAAGTCTCACAGGCCTCACACATTAGGAAATGCCTAGAACCCTCTGCCAGAAGAGAAATATAACTTGGGAAAACATGATGAATGCTGTGAAACACAGCAAAGTCTAATAAGCCCGAAGGCCAGCTCTGAGCACAGCAGTGTGGCCGGCGAGCAGAGCTCACTGGCATGGAGATGCTCTGGTGTGAGGAGCTCTGCCAGCCTCCCAGCTGTGGGAGAAGACAACAGGTTGTTGAGAGGAGCCTCCCCAGCCGGGCTGCCCGGCAGGGATGCAGCCACACGGCTGAGCTCCTGGGTTTGGAGCAGCATGGAGAGCCGGAGGAGGGGAGTGGTGAGGCTGCAGCTAAAGGCTGTTCAGAGAGGCTGCGGAGGATCCCCGGAGCTCTCTATTCCAGTGATATCCTCCAGAAACAAAAAGCCCGGGCCCCTGGCAAATATGTGTTTCTCAGTCCCTCAAAAAAAGATACGTTGTACAGGTAGCCCTGGAACAGAAACTGGAGCTGCGTGTAGTGCAGCGACTGGCTCCTCGGAGCCAGGGGCTGCTGGGGAAGCAGGAAGGTCGTGGTGTGGACATGTCCATCCAAGAGACATGGGGCTTGTGCCACGGGCCAGATGCTGCCCTCAACTGTGCGTGGCAGTGCCAGCACCCAAAGGGACGCGGCGCAGGGACCTCGGTGCTGCAGCCTGGTTCCTTCCATTGTTTGCAAGACCTTTGTGGCAACTTGAAAATAAACATTTCACTCCCTACCACTTTGATCCTTTTCCTTTCAGCAAACAACCCATTTTTTGCTCTGTTTGGAAGCCAGCTGAAATTAACAGCTTTGCTTTAATTTCTCACTTGAGCAACAAATGATCTCAACACTATTACGGGAGAAAGGGAAGGTGAAAGCAGAAGACTTATGAGGAACCTGCTCCCAGGGCTGAGCATATAAAACCCTATTTTGCACGCGGCCTATAAAAACATTTGCTCTTTATTTGCCTCACTGGGAGGACTGTAGGCAGCAGCGATGACCTACGTGGTGCTGTGTTGAAATGGCTAAAATAACCTCGGCGATGAGGCCGAGTGGTAGGGCGCCCGGGAGAGATGACGGGGTGTGGGTGTTACTCGCAGAGGAGCCGGGGGGAGGCTGGGTGTTCGCTGGCGCCTGCCCAGGAGGAACAGCGTGTGCAAACACACACAACGATCCCTTGGGATCTCTGCATACACCTCCTCGAAATGTCCTGCTCCGGCTGCTGGTGCCACTGGGGATTTCTTCCCTTTGATTCTGCTCTCCAGCTCAGCAGCTGACATCATGAGTGCGGCAGGAGGAAGCAATCCAAGGAAAAACACTGAGGCGGCACACCGGGAGGAAGCTTGACTAAGACGCATCTATTTATATCTGACCTGAAAGGGGCTTTCTGAATGGGAAGCTGATCTGCGTGGAGGCTGGATGCGGGGCAGAAGGTGCTGTAGTGCTGAGCACGGGCACCCGCTGGCCGGAATAACGTGTGTCTGAGCCGCAGGGATGAAGGAAACCCGAGGAATGAGCGTGGTGCTCGCTCCAGGCCTGGCACGGAGAAGCGGCAGCTGGAGATGCTTCACGGGCCCTTGTGCTGCAGTCCCACGGAGATGGGTGCTCCCCGTGCGTTCGGGGTGGGTTCCTCGCTGGAGATGAAGGGGAAGCTCTGGGTGGCCCTTGCGACACGCCTGGAGGGTGAGAGGAGGTGTCTCGGGGCACCGCGGGGCCTGACGCCGTCAGTACTGCTCGGAGAAGAAGGAAGCGTGGAGAGCAGAGGGACTGATGCCCTCTCCGGGCGGGGTGCAGCTGCCGTCCTCAGAGTGTTCTGACAGCTCCCCGTATTCACTGTTGTAAAAAGTCTGGCCTCCGACCTGGGAGCCGTAGGACGGCTGACACCTGCCCCGCAGGTCTGACTGTTCCCCTGACAGCTCCGCAGTCCGGCTGGGCCCTTTACTGCTGTAAGGGAGAGAGATGCAGAAGGTCAAGCCCGAGGCCTGCAAAGTTTCTGCCTGGCCTAGAAGGGTCCCAGCTCGAGGAAACATCTGCTCGCGGCAGAGACAGGGTCATGAAGGAGCCTACATCTCCACTTCAAAGCACAGCACAAGTTCAACTTAAGTAACTAAGCACAACCCACATATGTCATGAAAAATCTGTACATAGCCCTGCACTGGAGATAGGTCAGCTCCTTTGGATGCCCCTGGGAAGCCTGGTGAGGGGTTGGGAACCCAATGAACAGGAAGCAACTACAGCCATCACCTGAATTGCTCCTAGACCTGGTATCTGGTAGGAGTAACTGAAGAGGACACAGACCCACAGGCCAGATGAGGGAAAGCCAATGAAGGAAGATGATGGGGGGTTATGGAAGGAAGGCTGCGACTCTCTTGCAGTGCCTGCCAACACCAGCTGCTCGGCAGGAAGCCACAGGAGTGGCAACAAGGGTACATTCAAGGAGAGGTTTAAGAGGAGCACTGTTTGCTGGGAAACATGATGCTGGGTGGCCCCAGTGTAGGAGACAACAGGAAGGTGCCTTAGGGAGGGAAGGGCAAGAAGCAGGTGATGGTTTGGTGCAACAGCAGACATGGGCAAAGACAAAGACCAGTTTGATCAGTGTGGGAAAGAGAAGGCGAGGAAGAGGCTCGGGACCCCAGCTAATGACTGGCTGTATCTGCTCATGTGCTGGCACAGCTCGCTCAGCCCGCTGTCACAGGGACGAGGTTGCAGCCTGCTCTGGCACCGAGCAGAGACGAGATGGGCAGGTTATTACAGACGCTTCAAACCACGGTGCTTAACACCCTCAGCCCCTGGGCACTGTCAGAGCAACCTGCTGGGCTCAGTCCCAGTGCACAGCAGGTCCTCAGTTCTGGACCACCCCTCCTGTGCCATGTCTGGGCCCTGTGCAAGGTGGAACAAGGCTGGAGCCAAACTGACAGGGCTGGGAGAACCCCAGGGAGGTGGCAGCCACATGGCTTCATTCTTTCCACCTATTACCTTTGAACAAGCCCTGATACACTTCACTGGAGAAAGACAGTAAGTAACAAAAACCCTATTAACACCACCACACCAGTATGCCTTAATGGACATAAGGAACATGTTCTGGTCTGTTGAATTGGCACAGTTTTTGTTTTGAAAGCCTAGGAAGCAGTGCAGGCAAGTCCAGCTGTGATTTGCTTTGCCTCTCGTTAACATGTCCTGGCTCAGGATCTACAGCCCAGCTGCTGAGTGCCCCGTGAGGCACGACCTAAAGGAAAACACCAAGAGCTGCTTCCCAGCGTCACTGCCCTTGGCAGCAGGGAGGTCTGAGGGGCCAGACTTGAGTACCTGAATCCACCTTCTTTTCTGTGTCGGTTTTCTATCCTCTCAAATTCCTCAGATGCCAGAACCATCCCACTGTCTGTCTGATTGTCCTGGAAGGAAGCAACAGGAGTTATCAGTAACATCCCTGTCGACTGATGAGACTGAGCAGGGAGGTTGAATCATTCATTCAAAGCAATGGAATCATTCAGGAGACTAGATCATGCATGTCTGAGGTGGGAAAAGGACATAAGGGCATTTTGCCAGTATGCTCCATAGTCCTGCTAGAACTGGTTTTCTTACATGCCTTCTCAAAAGCAGCACATACCAAGGTAGGATTTGTGCATTCACCTCAGTGTTACTTTGGGGGGAAAAAAAGGATCCATGCCACAAGGAGTGTTATGTGAGAGGTAAGATTTTCCTCCAATACTATGGTTTTGCCACTGGCAGAGATGCAAGCAGCAGCCTAGTTCACAGAGGCTGGGAGGGCTCTCTGACCACTGCCGTGTGGGTCAGGACAGGGGAGCTCCAGCTGCAGACAAGCACTCTGGTTTTACCTAGTTCTATGTGGATTAAGTAGGCTTAAGCACTCTGTGTTTACATATCTGAGAAGGGTGATGAGCATCCTCCTCACTGAGGTCCTTTTTAGGCCTCGCTTGCAGATCTAACCTCTCTATTTCACACTCAGACAGTACAAGTTGTGCTATAGAGAAACTCTTATAAGCCGGGTGGAGAAATGAATGTGCACAGGACTGAACAGGAATGACATGGACAGACTGACATTTGATAGGGGTGATATTCCTTCCACAACCTTAACAGCAAGGTGCCAGGAAACAAGGGAACGTTTCTTTGTTCCCTGCTCAGTCCCACTCGACCGCTACTCACCGGGTGTGCCTTGTACATTGTGTGTGTCATGGGAAACTCTTCAAATGTCTTTATCCTGGACGGACACCTGATCTGGTTTCCTCCCGTCAAGCAACCAGGGAATGAGACGCAGTTGTAGTATCTACCAACAGAAACACACTGTATTCAGTAAAACCAACAGAGGCAGTTTCTAGAGTGTGGCACACACAGGAGCTCAAACCTGCCTTCCCTCACAGTAACCAGTGTAGGCAGGGATGTGCGTGACCCACAAGATGGGTTTGGGGAGCACAACGGGCTCACTTGAGGCATTTGGCACCCATACTCCTTCTGTAGGGGGAAGCACCCAAAGAAATTTCCCAATTGAGTCTGTTGACACACTCCTGGACAATCAGAATAAGTGCAGAGCAAGAAATCTACTGTACTGCTGACATCCAGTTACCCAAACTGCAAAGGTAAGTAGTGTTGTACAGATCCCAAGCATCACACTGTGTCACAGCTCCCAAGAGCCTAGAAGGCTAGGCCTAATTGTTCAGGTGGTTTAGGAATAGACTAGGCAAAACCCTTGCTCTAGCAGAGGCTCAGCTGACACATTTTTTCCTCATCTGCCTAATGGGCTGCAAAGCTTTCCTGGGATGTGATGCTCAGGCAGTGCAGCTGGAGGCAGGAGGACCGTCATAGGCTGAGACATTAGGGACTCCTGCTCATCGTTAAAGTGCATAAAAGGAATAAGCTGTGGCATGTTTGACTTAGACCTCATCAGCTAGGTTTTGTCCAAGTTCTCACTACTGGTTTGTCCCCATGTCCCTCAGGCAGCCCTCCTGGCTGCCTGCAGGGCTCTCTGCCCTTTCCAGAGGGGATTCACCTTGCTGCTAGACTGTGGCAGCGTATCCTCATGTCAAAGTCCTCTTCATCTGAGTTCTGCTGGACAGAGGAAGGAACCTGGGAGAAACCATCATCTTCTGAGCTGTGGGAGTCGTTCAGAGGGATGTAGTCTTTTCCTTCCTGGTGGGAGAAAGAGCGAGTGGCTTTACAAGAACGGGAGACATTACCCACAGGAAAGGGCTCTGCGAATACAACCTGCCAGAAATGAGGAGGAATATTCCTATTACATGTCTTCTATTTCTCTGGGACAAAATATCTACCTGAAGATTTCAGTGCCCTTTGCATTAAGAGGCTGCAAGTGCTGCAGGTGTGTGGGGTGTGTGAACAGGAAGGCAGCCAAGCCCTGCAGCACCTGCAGTTCTCCAGCTTGCCCAGCTGACCTGTGCATTGGTGTCCCGGTACACGGAGCGCTGTGCTCCGGAGGCTCATCACTGGCTTGGCTGTGCCCGTGCTGCCGTTAAAAGCAGGGGAACGCATGGGACACGACTGGTATTTAAGCATTTAGCTGTCGTGTTCTAAGACAGAATGTTAAAAAAAAAAGGTCAAAATCAGAGCAGCACGCTCACTGCTGTTAAAAGGGCTGGTCAGTTACCACATGACAGTAATTAGTAACATTTTCAGAGAAATCTGTACTGCCTGTAACAGAGCAGTTGTTTGGTTCACATGGCTCTGACATTTAGATCTGATGATAGAGTTTTAGCAAGCCTGGTGAAGTCCTGGTTTTCGTAATGTTGTTGCAAGGGAGGCAGAAGTGCCAGGGCCTTGAGTCAGCTGAAAAAAAATCAGATAATCATCAGGGGATTAAGATGGAAATACTGGAGCAACAACTAAGGCGGCACCCGCCCTGCAAGCAGTGGAGCTATATCAGGATGCAGTAAAAGGGTTGTTGCAGAAATGGTCTCTCCAGTACCACTGGGGCACAGACATTTTTTGTTCCCTGAAATCTTGCATTATCCCCTGGCCTATGCCAAGGGGAGCTACCAGTGCGGGAAGGAAGAGCTGTCTGGAGCTGAGCAGGCGGTACAGAGAGGTTTTCACCTGCTGAACGTTTTCCTGAAGCAGGTTTCCCAGGATCTCCACCAGGTCAGAGAAGGTTGGTCGCTCCTTAGGATCCCCATGCCAACAGCTCAGCATGATCCGGTAACTGCCAAGAAGAGACGATGGTTGCATGGAGCAGAACCCAGCCCCTTTGCCCGCTCCGCATCTCTAACCCGCACAGCACGTAGCGGGACGGAGTGTTGCTCTGCTGGGAAGGAAACTTGGGCACCCAGCACTGGCCATGTTTCTAGATAGCCCTGGCCCTGGATTTGAACCCATTTGACTTCTCCTACAGGCAGTTGCCTGGAGAAAAAGGAAGCAAGGAACTGTTGCCTTTTCCCAACACTGTCTGAAAGGCTTCACCATCCAACAGCAGGGCTTACACAGGGACCCAGGAGCTTTTGGACTCACATTTCTGCTGTGGCGTACTCTGGGGCTCTCATCCTGGTACCATCCTTGAGTCTCTGGCAGAACTCCTCATTGATCTGGACTCCAGGGTATGGAGATGCCCCTAAAGAAGGTCCGGAAAGGGTGAAGGGGATGGGAGGATCAGGTGCACCATCAAAAACCAGCCCCTTCCTGAGACTGCCCAAATGCTGGGAGATGCAGCCTGGGTGCTGCTGGAGACAGGCCCCTCTGCCACAGCCAGGAGACCACCCCACCTGCCTGGCTCCCCTCACCTGCTTTCAGGGAGGAGGCAGCCTCCACATTGATTTAGCCCATATCCATGTCTCCTCCTGCACACTCACTCACTGAGCTGCCACATGGGAATAGCAGCTTTGCCTTCCCTGGCAGCCTATGGACTTTGTTAGCGCTCACCTAGCGAGAAGATTTCCCAGAGGAGCACTCCAAAGGACCAAACATCACTCTGGGTGGTGTAGACCTTGTCAAAGATGCTCTCTGGGGCCATCCACTTCAGTGGGAGACGAGCCTGCAGGAGGAAGAGGTGAGACACGGGTGTTCGGTGAGGGGACACAGCCTGGGGCAGAGCCACTGGGATCCATGGGAGGGAGGCAAGGAAGTAAACCTGGAAACCCTGCTCCACTCCTCCCTCCATGTAGGGAAAGATGTGTGGTTAGGCCAGTGGGAGAGTCTGAGATGCTAAGGGCTGGTCACTGAAAGGGAAGGAATAGAGATGGACAAGGGAAAAAAGAAGAAAGAGAATAAGGAAGTGAGCTAATGATGCGCTGAGGAGTGACAGGAAGGAGACAGAAGCCAGGTCCTGGAGGAGGGCTGCACATCCGTGCCAACAGACTCTGGTCCCAACCACACAGGGGTTACACCCATCACTTCCCATTTTCTTTTTCTTTGATTATTCCAGTCCCAGGATAGTTCACAAACGCTTATCGGAGGCGTAGTCAATGCAAGGTTTGAGGAGATGGCACTCACACTGCCTTTCCTGACATAGTCAGGGTCCTTGTAGATGTCCCGGGCCAGGCCAAAATCACAGATCTTTACCACGTTGTTCTCTGACAGCAGGATATTGCGGGCTGCTAGATCTCTGTGGATGCACTGTGGGCACAGAGAGAGGACAGGGACAACATCAGAGCGACAGGAATGACTAAGAGAAAATGCAGAATTCTCTCCTCCCCTTGTGAAACCTTAACTATAATGGGGGAATGATGGAGGAGGGAAGGAGCTAAAGACAAAAATCAAACGGGAGATAATTAATAAGGAGATGAAAAGCAGGAGAACACAGTTCCTACCTTTTTCTTGCCACAGACTTCCTGAGTGATGTCACATTCTCATCTTCCTGAGAGCTGTGATCTCTTCAGTGAGATCACTGAATCTCTCTGTGTGTCCTCTCTAACCTAGCCATAAGCATCTTTCTTGTGTGCAGGGTTTTGTGGCAATAATCGGTAGCCATGAAGTACACATAGCAATACTAGAGATGGCAAACAGCAGGCAGAGGGACTGGCTACTCTGTGCGTCTGTACACAGGTATGTGTGTACGTGTGTGCTCCAGGGCTCTGCAGCTACACCAACAGCCCACCCCAAGCTTCTTCTGCTCAGGTGGGGACACAGGGAGATGAGCAAGGGAAAAGGGTGCACTCACCTTACGGGATGCCAGGAACTCCATGCCACGCGCCACCTGGAAGCTGTAGCAAATCAGGTCTTCCATAGTCAAGGGGCTTTGCCACAAATCATCCACTGTCCAGGAGCACAAGAAAAGAAAGTTGTTAAACAGCAAATTGTCTTTTGTCCTCCTTGCCTCCTTTGAGGACTGCAGGACAGAACTAGGCCCTTGGTGGGATACAGCTACTACCTGGTGCTATCCAGGGTAAGAGCTAAGCAGGGCTGTTCTGGCAGAACAGAAAAAGCTGCCTATGTGAGAGGAGAACAACTCCAGCCTCTAAAACACCTCACAGTCAGACAGTGCTATGGGGAGTCAGGCTGGAAGGTGTTTTAAGATCAGCTCATTCACTTTTTGCTGTAGGGAAGACCCATTCCTTGTTCCTGCATCCTTTAGGCTAAAAAATTCACAGTAATTTAATCCTCCCTTCTAGAATTTCCAGATCTCTCATGATCCTTCTAGACCTAGCACTGCTTTCACCAGCTGGTTTCCATCCTCTCAAAGGACGTACCCAGCCCTGGCACCCACAACTAAGAGATGAAAGGCAGGTTTCTGAAGGGACCATATTCATGAAGACTGTGTATGGGCTAGTATGATGCACCTGGGGACTGTCATATTAGACCTCTGCGTATGCAGGACATGCTGTAATAAAAGATCTGTGCCACCCCTGGAGAGCAGACTCTGAGTCTATAAGAGACACCAGTTGAATACAACAGCCCTGTTGAGGGAGCTGCTGCACAACTGTGGAGCCATCAGTGCTGAGATTCCTGCCCTGCTCAGTCCCCAGGGTTTGCTGAGCCCGGCAGCTGTTGGGCAGGATCAGGGGAGCCGAGCCCAGGGCTTTACCTTCCTGGATGGGCTGCACTGGGTGGCTCTTGTGCATCAGCAGGCGGTTGAAGATAGCGCTGTCACTGGTCCCGGAACGGCTCCTCCTGTCTGCTCTCACTGCCTCCACGATGGACTGAACCTGGATGCGCAGCCTGGGTGACTTCTCCTGGCAAGGAGTCCAAGACAGAAGCCTCAGCAGGTTCCATGAGCTAAACAGTCTTATCCAGCTCTTCGCCTGTAATCCTTGCCTAGAATCACCTATCACTCACTGAAGAAATAAATGTCTTTCCTGATGCTGCAGATGAACAAACGCCACTGTTTGGAGCTGACCTGCTGCTAGACAGAGGATTTCTTTGTCCCACTTACAGATAATGTTCTGAGCCACACACCATATTCCTTCCCTAACCATGGGGCAGGTCCCTAGGGGCAAAGGAGACAACCTACCCTATAAGGACTGAATCCTTCCCTCTTGGTCCGCAGATAGTTGGAGAGGTTTCCATACTTGCAGAACTCAACGATAACCATTAATGGTCCTGAAAACCAGGATCAAAGGAAGTGGTAAGGTCTTAGGGTGCTCAGAAGCTGACATGGCTTATGTTTCAGCAGGCACAGCCCCTTGCCCTAGGTTATTTACCATTGGGTTTGGTGCAGGCGCCCAGCAAATTCACGACGTTGAGGTGATTCCCAATGTGAATAAGGATCTTCAGCTCTGACATCAGTGCCTTGTGCTCACTTGCAGTAGCTCCCTCTGGAAACACACAGAGCAGGTCGTGACTCCTCCTCACAGCCTTTTTACCTGCCGTCACCACCCTTCTCCTGGTGCACACCATAATGGTGCTAATGCAGTTCTCGCTGGGGAGGCTGTGACCCTGAATCCTTTGCTATTTATTATATATATCCTTATGAAATGTCAGGGCCTTGACTGGAGTTCCTTAGATCCCTAATTGTAATGCGTGGCATGGTCCCTGTGGCTGCAGGGAGCTGCAGCAAAGGAAAACACAGCGAGTCCAAGAAACTTTTGCTCGTGGCAGTTGTGCATAGAAAATCTCACCTGAAGCTTACATACAGCTGCATGTGTTTGAATCTCTGGCCTTTTGGCCTCCAGACAGAGAAAATGAACCATAAAATCACTAGCCATAAAACCATAAACATTTGAAGGAAAATTAGAAACAAAAGGCATCTGAATCTTAGGATTATGACTGAAGATAGGAGTTATTTCCCATCAGCTCCAGGAAGATCATCCTCTAACTCCTCTCCTACACAAAACAGGCATGTCCTGCCTCCACGTCCACTCACCTTTCAGCATTTTGACTGCTACAGTCTCGCAGCTGTTACTTTTGTTGATCCCAAATGCTGATGCTTCTACCACCTTCCCAAAGGCGCCGTGACCCAGGACCTTACCTATGGACAAGGAGAGAGGCAGTGTGAAGGCAGGCAGGTGCAGCACAAGGAGAATGGGACAAAAACAAAAATGCCAACAGGAAACCATGGAGAGAAGAAAGAAAAAGAATCATAAAGGAAGAGGAAAGAATGGAGCATGTGCCCTTCCCAGGTGGCTGCTTGCTCTGCTGGTGAGAAGAGGAGAAAAGCCAAGGGGAGGAACTGAGACAGAGCTGGCATGGACAAAGCAGAGGAAGGAAATGGTCTGCAGAGGTGAGGGGCTGTTTGTCGCCCTCGAGCAGAGTGTGTGAGAAGGGTAAGGGTGACACCTTGCACCAGGACAGCCAGGGCTAGTGCCACTTCTCTGGGCCTCGAGGTAGCCCACAGCCCTCTGAACCCTCCCAGAGGGCAGGGGGGGCAGGTGGGTGTCTTGGAACAAAGTGGGTAGCAAATTCATTCCTGGTCCTCACCTCTGGAGATCAGCTGCTGAACATGGGGTACCTGCTGTGGGCTGAGCTGATCTGTCCAGTCCAGACTGACAGAAAACACATGTTTTAACACATGCCCAGAAGTCTTCTAACCCAGTGCTACCTACATGCATATGCCCAGAGAGTCTGGATTTACAGCTGCCTCAGACTTGCATTTACCAGGCAGAGTAGTCAGGCTCAGACCCAAGCACAGCTGAGCTTCAGGGACAGTCTGAGGAAGAAGCCTGAAGCACAGAGGCATGCGAGAAACCTGAAGGTGAGTTTGGAGGGTGGGAAGCCCCGGTTGCAATGTGCAGAGCAGGGATGAGGCCCCAGCTCACCCAGGCGCAGGCGGTCCCGTGGAAATTCCCACTTGCTGGAATCGTAGGGCAGATATTCGCACTGGTCCTCCAGTGGCACCTCGCCGGGATCCATGATGATGGAGAGGTAGCCAGTCTTGATGTCCGCATGGGCAGGCTGCAGGAATCAGCAAGCACAGAGGGTGAAGGGACACTTCCCTTGCACAGGGTGCAGACTCCCATTGGGTTCTTTTACCTGCCCTAACCTGCTTCCCTGTCCCCCTTGTGACCCCGTCCTTGGCAGTGAGGTCACTTGGAGCAGCACTCAACAACCTCCCCTTGGTGGATGCTGCCACACAGCCCCTGGGAGGCCACTGAGGCAAAGGTGCTCTAGGTCCCTGGGGCAAAGGCAGCTACATACCCTTTTGATGTTACAGAAAATGAGGATGAGGAGGATCCAGAAGAAAACAGCGATGACCCCAGTCCCAATCAAGATCACAATTTCCACGTTGGTCTTGTCATCAGAGCCTGTGGGACAGGAGGGAAACTGCAGCCCTAGAGAGATGTGTGTTCCCTGCCCCAGCTGAGCCCTCCCCCATGTGTGGGGACACCAGCAAGGTGCCTCTGCCCTTCTACCGGCTACTGCAGAGCTGGCTCTCTCCAAAGAAAGCGGAGTTAGGGGATACTGCCAGAGCCAGATGTGCCCTAGACTATCCTCAGAGCCTCCTGTGACAGCACTGTGCCACCAGTGAGGCCTGGGGGCTGTCCCTGCCCTCCCACTGCCTTGTGTCAGAGGGAAGAGTGCAGGACCTTGATAGCACTCCTGCTCAAAAGGGCTTCTCCCCAGGGTGTTGCTGGTACCTTCCACAGAGACGCTGGCCGAGGAGTTCACGCAGCCCTTAGCGTTGCAGACGCTGCAAAGGTAGAGGCCGGCGTCCTCCTCCCGCACCCTCTGAATGCTCAGCCTCTGGTTGAAGTCTGCCAGGTCAATCCCTGTAAGGCACAGAGCTTCAGCGTGAGGGGTCTCACAGGGAGACAGGCCATTAGTGTGTTGGATGGGTTCAGGCTTAAAACAAAGCTCTTATTTTTTTTGGTTGGTTGATTTTGGGTTATGGGAAGCCTGGAATGAAATTGCACCAGCTGGTAGAGAATCTCCTCTGTGGCCTGATGGTCCCAGACCCTCGCCCTGGAGGGACCTTCCCCAGGCAATACATGGAGTGAGGGATCCCCCTCACAGGATGCTGGATAGGGGACTGTGCTCAGGTCATCCAGGTGGTGCAACAAGCTCTGCTTCAGCTCCAAGACCTGCTTCTTCCCCTCTGCAATGCCTTGGGATCCTTCCCGTGCTCCTGTCATGAGACCTGGCTCTAGCAGAGATGCCGGGCCGAGAGTGCCAAGATGAATGGTGCATCTTTCTGCTCCCCAGCTGAATGCACAGATAGTGCTGAGCCAGCCCCTAGGGCATGGACTCTGCCAGGGAGAGTGCAACAAACCGGGGCAGAACATGACTAAAACCAGAGTTCAACCAGTTCAGAGAACGGGTGCCTTTGCTA
The DNA here is from genome assembly GCA_032273925.1 of Rhynchotus rufescens. Lineage (NCBI taxonomy): Eukaryota > Metazoa > Chordata > Aves > Tinamiformes > Tinamidae > Rhynchotus > Rhynchotus rufescens. The sequence goes on from JAVCKT010020981.1 coordinate 16,984, forward strand.
GGGCACAGCAGCTCCCAGAACCCAACAGCATCCACCTCTCCGGCCTCTGGATGTGCAGCTGTCTTTGATTCACCCTCCAGCCCACTGTACCTGACACTTCTTCCACCAGCTTCTCGTCTTTGTACCAGCTGATGTCAGGAATGTGGTTGCCGTCCACCTTGCAGCGCATCTCTATGGAGTCGCTGACATTCACCCAAATGTCTGTCAGGTTCTGCTTGAGGCGGGGGATCTCCAGGGCTGGAACAGCAAGGAAGAGAGGAGAAAGAGAAAATGGAAACTGATTCACTGGATGAAAAGTTGTGCTCCTAGGGAGTTTTGGGTCTCTAGCCTGCTAGAAGGCGTCTTGGGAAGTGGGTGCCCTGCCTTTGCCACCTTAAGCTTGCTTGTATGGTTTCCCTCAAAGCAGGAACCCCCTCTCGTCTGTCACCCCTGGGCACCCTCCTCACCTTGCACGGAGATGTATTTCTTGTGGCAGTGCTTCTCCCGGGTCTTCCTGTTCTGCACCTCGCACACGTAGTCGCCCTCCTCGCCCAGGGAGATGTTGGGGATCGTGAGCAGCAAGGTCGCGTCGTTGGAGTCCGGCCGGAAACGCAGCTCCCCTTGCATCTTGGTGGCGTAGTGGTGGACGTTCTTGCAGTCCAGCACCAAGGGGTTGCCCTCCTCGTCGTGGAGCTTGGAGAGGTTCAGACGATACCACTGCAGGTTCTCGTAAGTGTAGTTGTCTGCGTTGCAGCTCAGCTGTAGGTCCTGCCCTTCTATGGGCTCTTCTGAGGGCTGGGATTCAATCTCAAACCCATCTGGAATGGCTTTCAGGAAGAAAATGAATTTGGATTAAATTTCTTAGCTCAGCTGCCAGACGGAATGAAATTGTCTCCTCGAGCCCAGTTCTTGAGCTTCCCCGAGACCCGCTATTTTCAGCCAAAGCAAAGAAAACCATCCTAGAGCAGAACTGTCCCACGGAAACTGCCAGCAACTGACAGCTCGCGCTCAGTGGGGTGCTAGGGGATGTGCTAAAGTCACGGTGTCAAATTAAGATAGAATCACAAATGAACCAAGGAAAGAAGGCCTGAATTTGGCTGTTTCTTGTTCTTAGTTCACACAGGGTTCTGGGTTTCTTCCATCAGTAGCTCTACCCACATTTGCACGTACAGGCAGTCCCAGAGCCGAGGTGGACAAGTGCACATGCAGAGCGTTACTGGAGCAGCAGTTGTGGATGCTCATCTTCCTCCACAAGGGCTCCCACAAGGGCAGCAGGGATATTATCCATCACCTGGATAAGGAGCCCAGGATGCTGAGGCTTTTGCATGAGGATAAGGCTCTGCCCTCAGATATCTCAGACTCTAAGCAGACTGCAGTGTCCCTGCTAGGCTCTCCCTCCTCAGGGAATGGTGGGCTCCCATCAGAGCAGCTCCTGGTATCAGAAACTTGTGCATGGCCCCATATGGTCTGTGAGTCCAGGCAACGCTGCAGGGCTCCAGCTTCCACAAATCAGGCATCCTTCCAGGGCCAAAATCTCTTGGGGACCCAGTGGGGATGGGGATGCCTGGGGCCATTAGGATGCTGCCTGGGAACGAGTCAGGCAGTGCCACTAGAGGATGCTCTTGGACCAGGCTCATCCCCAGCCCTGGTGTTACCTGGACCAGCAGGACCCTGTTAGAGCTCTCCAGAGCCCAGGCAGCCTGGGCTCACACCAGCCCTGCCTGCACAGCCTGCAGGACTCCAGGCTCCTGCAGCTCAGCAGAGCTCAGGGGCAGCTCTGCTTTCCTACTGCCTCCCCAGGCCATTCTTAAAATGCATGATATGATGGATATGTTTAGGCAAAGGAAGAAGGAGGGGGTCTCTGGGGTACTTACTGGTCACGTAGAAGTAGATGAGCCGCTCATCTCGACCCACTTTGTTAGAGGCAATGCACTTGTACATGGCGGAGACGTTGGCCTCCTGGATGGCCAGTTTGCTGACTGTCTGATGGGGCAAGAGCATCAGAATGAGTTAAGGAGAGTGAGAGGGAAGAGAAGCAGGAACTTTCGCTGCCCTCTGACTGCAAAGCACACAGCAAGCCCTGCCCCAGAGGGCAGCTGCAGGGGGGAAAGCCTGTGACCTTATTCACAATGTCCCCATGAGCATTTCAAACCTCATCTGCTGGCTCCAGGAACAGCAATGTGGTTATGTTATGTTTGTGATTTTTGCGCCTTCCACAGATCTCAGCCAGCATGGATCCTCTCTGTGGGGCTTCTGGAGCAACCTGCTTGCTAAGCCCCTCCGGTCCATGAGCAGGGCAAGGGGTGCATGGACACAATCCAGGGCTGAGGGGACAGCTAAGCTCCTGTCAAGCTTCAGAATCAGCAGGAGGAAGGGAAAGGATATAGAAGGCTGGACTCTCTGAGCCCTCTGCTCTGCCCACAGCACCTGCAATCACGGTCTGCCTCTCCCTCCTCCTGCCCTGACATGTGTCACTGCTCGCTCCCTTGCAGAGCAGTGCCAGGTGACTGCTCCATGTCCCCCAGAGCTCAGTAGGGATCACAGGGACTTAGTGATGTGTTACCACTGCTATGTATAACTGCAAATCACACCTGAAAACGCATCCCAGCCGTCACCATTCCACCATCAGCACCTTCCCCCTTTATATTCCAAGGGTACATAGGCACAATCCTAAAAGCTCCCTTCTCTCTCCATCAGCAAGACACTGCTAAGATGAGGACAGAGCGGGGCCACTGTCTGGGATCGAGGTGCAGGAGGTGGCACCTCCGGCTGCGCCGGGAAAGGTGTCGGGGCGCAGGCTCCGTCCTGCCCGGCATGGTGCTGCACGCGCTCCCCTGGGTGGAGAACTGCAGCCGAAGGCACAGGCTTCTGCTGCCCACTTCAAATGACAAGACAGCTAAGTGCAAAATTTCCTCTAGCAAGATGTTTAAAATGCAAAAAAAAAAAAAAAAAAAAAAAAAAAAAAAAGCAATTCCTGCAAAGGAAGTACTTTGCTATTCACTCCTTGCACTTAGGGATGCGTTTCAGTTCCAAGCAGAAATGTATTAAGTTGCATTCATCAGAAAGAGCAGTCGTTTATTCAGTGCATATTCAATACAGCTGAACTGACCCCACTGGCACACTTGTTTGCTGCCTTTCCTGTTTCTTGGGGATTTTCACTCAGATCAGCCCTACATTTGACATCATCCTGCTGTCCATGGTGCACTGCTGTGCCCTGCACACACTGTGGCTCCTTGTGACCTTTCCAGAATAAAACCAGAGACTTGTAAGGTAAGACAAGCAGAAAGGAGAGGGTTGGAGGAGATTGGAGAATATAGTGTCTCACTGCAAGCAGAACAACTCTCTTCTCCCCAAGCTCTGGCATAATCTTGGGCTGCACAGCCCAAGCTGGACTCCAGCAGTTACCCCCATGCACACAGGGAGCGAGAAGGACAAAGCTGAGGAATCCAAGAGAAGAACGGGGAGAAGGGAAATAGCCCTTGGGACAGATGGGAGGGCAGCACAGGGCAGTGAGCTCTCCAAACCCTGCTCACCTCCCCACCTCTGATCCCTGCTTCCCTCTCCAAGGGAAGCAGCAGCATCGGCTCTGGAAGCAGCAGCTTCGGCTCCTGCCACCCTTTCGGCATAGCAAACAACTCCCGGCCGGGGCCATGTAACGGGAAGTGACTTTGGAGGTGTGTAGGAAAACAGGAACTGACTTTAGGAAACGGGGGGCCGTTTGTTTGCTCTGCATCCCCCTGCGAGCGGCCGGTGCCTGACACGAGGCGGCAACAGGAACCCTGCGTGGCGGAGGGCGCAGAGCTGACGCCCGGGGCTAGCAGGGAGAACCAGGCAGCGAGCGGTGCCGGGGTGTCCGCGGGTCACACGCTCGGCCGAGGCAGAGTGTCCCTTCCGGAGAGGAAGCGCGGGGCCGGCGGGCCAGGCTCACACTCGCTTCCCTGCAGCTTTTCCACCGACCCTCGCCCAGCCAGGACACGGGCAGCTAGATGAAGTGTCCCAGCACAGACAGGCGTGTTCCTGAGATCAGAGATTTCCTGAGCAGCCTGTGGCTCCCGTTGCCCCTTTCTGAGTGGCCCTGCAGGGTGACTGGGCTCTCTGAAGTCGCTCGGGAAGGACCATGGGAGCCCCAGAGCGGAGCATGAATATTCCCTGCCTTTTCCCCAGCTCAGTGTCCCACGTCCAGCAGGGACTGGGACAGCCAGATCAGCATGAGCCCTCCTCAATGGTCAGCACCAGCAGGAGCCTCTCTGCACGCAGGGTAATTTCTCAAAGATGACAGCTCTCCCTTGCCCTGAGGCTTGTACTGCCTGGCACTATGACATCCTGGGGCTGGCAATGGCCAGGCCCTGCTTTACTTTTAAGCCGGGGCGTGAAGCCCTTCCCCAATCTGTCTCGCTGGGCTGTTTTCCTGGCTGCTTTTGCTGACGGATTGTGATGGATCCCACCAAGGGCTCCGGTATCCAGCTCCCTGCTCCCAGACAGCCACGGGGACGCGGGCTCACCTTGTTCCGTCCCTCCACAAACTCCACCCAGGTGTCAATGCTCTCGATGGGATTCACTGCGTCCTGCTGCGACACGTCTTTCCAGTCCTTGCATTCAGGCATGCGGTCCCGCTGATGGCGCCTCGCGGCCCGGTGCCTATTGCTGATCCATCAGGCAGGGAAAAGGAGAAGGAGGAGAGAGATGGAAGGAGGGTCAGCTGGGAAGCAAGCCAGCAAAAAAAATAACTTCTGTGTCTGAGAACTGATACCTCTGTTCCCCAACCCTGCAAAATTTCCTGGGTCTCCTGGTTACATGATCCTATGCTTTGTAAGGGTGCTCTGCAAACACCAGTGAGCCCAAGTGTTCCTATGCCAAAAAGGAAAGTGTTTATCTTTAGATACGGAAACTGAGGCAGAAAATGGTTTTTGGTGTCCCAGACAGGGTCTTTAGCCCCATGCCTGTGGTTTCATCCTTCCTTAATAAGGATGGAGAAAAGCAGAAGTGAAAACCACTCATGTGTGGCCAGGGCAATTCTCAGTGCTGGTTTGCTCAGCAGTGATGCCTTAAATCCACACCAGGACCATGAACCAGGGCTCTCTTGGCCTTGCTAAGTAGAGATGCTCAGAGGTCTCCACATCTTCAGGGCTGAGACAGGTGAGCAGAGAAAAGAGCCAAATCCACCAGGGAACAGGGACACTGGAGTCAGGAGGCAGTCTCTGACATGCGGGTGGAACAGGGAGCTGCAGATGGGCTGCCTGGGATATCAGCTGGGAGCTGCAGAGGGAGCAGAGCTGCCGGAGCAGGGGCCGAGGGCCGGCAGCCGCGCTGAGCGCTCGGCACGGCCAGCGCGCCAGCGAGCTGTGAAAACAACAGGAAGCCCGAAAGCAGCCTCCTGTATCCTCTGAGCTACACGAGGCAGCAACACGGTGGCCTTGGGAGACAGTGCTCATAATTCATGGGCTCCGCTGCTTCCTGGCAGGGCCGCGGTGCTCGCGTGCGACAAGGAATGTGCTGGTGGCCTCAGCTCGGCCAGGGCTGCACAAGCTGCTCTTGGGCATGGTGCCAGCACAATCCTGTGGAATCTCCTTCCCTCTTCCTGCAAGAGCCTGGCTAAAAGGCCCCGCAGCCCTGCCTGGTGCTCCGCAGGCTGCAGAGAGTGGCTAGGATCTCAGGGCAGGAATGGGGAGGATGCTGGCCAAGGAGCTGCCATACCTTCCTCTGCAATCACTTCAGCTTCCCCGCTAGCACAGTGGCAATAATGACCGTCAGCCCCAAAGGCAGCCTGAGGAGGCTCCAAGTTTTGCCCTCAGTCACCTGCAGGCCCCCAGCTTGGAGGGTACCTGGTGCTCTGGAGAGCACAGATGCCCATGGCCTTTTTCCATGTGGCAGGGAGAAAAGTGACACTGTGACACTTACAGACTGCGTCGGGAGAACATCCGGCAGGGCATCCATGGCCTCCACTGCCACTGGATCACCTCCGGTGCCGGGACGCCATAGACGGTGCAGGTGAGGGCCTGGGGGCTCCTCCGGGAGTAGATGCTCGGGGAAGAAGCTTCCTTCTCATGGATGCGTGGAGGAACTGCAAGCATCAGAGCAACAGTGTCCATGACCAGCTTGGCTGCTGCACCTCCCCAGGCCAGGCACAACCCTCCCTGGGCCCATCTGCAGACAGAGCAGTCACGAAAGCAGCACGGCTCCCAGGGCAGCTCCTGCAGAGCTCCGGGGCACACAAGGCAGAGCAGGTTATACTTAGGAGGTGACACTCAGGCAGATCCAAGTGATGTCGTTTCTCCTTCCTCTGCAGGACGTCACTGTCTGGATGTTGTGCCACTCAAAGCACTGTCTGGCAGTCCCCAGCTCAGGGCTGCAGGGCCAGCAGGGACAAATCCCCAAGCAGCGCTGCCCTTCCACTTCTCCTTGAGCTGGCAACTGGATCCCATTCGACAGGGACTGGTTTCCACCAGGGAAAACTCCCTAGGAGCTGGTGGGCACCCAGAGGACTGCTCCAGCTCCAGACTCCATGTTGCTGCTTTCCATCCTTAAGACCCCATGAGTGTACATCACGCTCAGCAACAGCCCTGACTATAGCTGGGAAACAGCCACTGAGCAAGGGCATTGCCTGCCCAAAGGAGAACAAAAACTTCAGGGTCCCAGTCCAGCCCAGCCCTTTGGCCCAGTACGTAGGCCACAAAGAACCAGCCTAGATGTAACTGGAGTATCCCTAAGCAATGGTGGTGAAGAAGATGTAGGTACCAACTGCTTTAGGACAGCACAAGGGGTTCTGGTCTCGGAGCAGCCCGAAGGCCAGGGCCAGGGGTTCCCCCCAGCCCTTCTCTTACCATTGACGATTAACTGGAGGCTGATGCGCTTCTCCAGCCCCGCCAGCCTGTTCCGCAGAACCAGCGTGTACATCCCGGCGTGCTGCTCCGACACATCCTTGATCTGCATTGAAGATTGAGATTGCTTGGGAATTAGCTTCCCGTCCTTGTACCTGCGGGGAGGCAGAGAGAAGATGCAGCCATGGGGAGGAAGTGTCCCCAGGGCAGTGGGGCAGGGCCTTGCTGGCCCCTGCCAGAGCAGTCAGGGCAGCCTGTGACAGCCCTGTGGACCTCTCTGGAGGGACTCCTACACCTTCCCAGACACACGCTATGGATCTGTATGCTGTGGCCCTGGCGCTGGGAGGTTGTGTCTCTGCCTGAGCACTTGCTGTGCTGCAAGGGAGCCGAGGGCTCTCAGGTGTGGGCACGCAGCATGGCATGGCACACAGCCCAGGGCTCTCCCTCCCATGAGCCCTGCTGCAGGGGTGCTAGAGGGAGGCTCCTGTGGGAGCTCTGGTCACCCTCTCCCCACAGCTCGTTGCTGCAAACCCAACTGGGACCTTTGTAGCTTCTCTCCCAGACTTCACTTCCGCACATCCTAAGTTGGGCCGGGGAGAGCCACTGGGGAAACACCCTGGGAACATGGGCAGCCCCTGCACAAAGAGGAGAAGGCAACATTTGGGATGACCTTGGCCCAAACGGGACTTAGCAGGGAGGCTAGGCTAAACTTCCTTCTTTGGCAGCGGAATGGAAGAAGCGGGTGGCTCAGGCTAAGAAAGGTGCGTTACCACTGGAAGTCTGGTGGGGGATAAGCCACGACTTTCACCGGCAGCTTCACGGTTTCATCTCCTGCGGTAGCTTCTATCACTGGGCCTTTCCTCCACTCCACGTTGATGAAAGGCTTTTCTGCAAAAGCCGAGCCGAGCATTGAGAAGAGGAAAGCACAGAGACACGTTATCACCAAGCTCTGCAGCTCCCCACAGGAGCAGGCAGCGAGGGCCAAGGCCAGCTCAGGTGCCACAGCAGCACAGACAAAACTGACTTTTGCCACAGCAACAATGAAGTCAAAATATCTGAAAACCCCTCTTCTCCCCTCTGCCCTTACGGCCTTCAGTCCCTCTTCCACATCCCTGTTCCCAGCAGACTCCCTCTGGAGCAGAGGGGAAGGAATGGAGGCAGTGGCCAGTAGCTCTGGCCAGGCCAGGCAGGGGTGTTTGGTTGCTGAAAGCCCAAGAGCTCCCCCTGATTTGTCATCATGAGCCACCGGTGCTGGGCCAAGCGCTTCCCAAGAGCTCTGGGAATCGCTCTGCTTGGGGGCTACGAGGGAGCCGTACCGTGCACGATGACGTCGGTGCTCTCGTGCAGCATCTGGGCGCCGTTGGTGGCGGTGCACGTGTACTTGCCCAGGTCCTGCTGGCTCACGTTCTGCAGGGTGAGGATGCTGGAGAGCTCCGTGTGCCTCTGCAGGCTCCGCCGCTCGGGCTCCGTCACTGCCCGCTGCGTCTGATGGGAGACAGCGGAGGGAAAGGGATGAAGGTCATATAGAAGGGACGGGACATATAGATGGGCTCCCCAGGCTTGTGCTTCTCACTGTCCAGTGCTTGCCTCTCCTCATGCATCCCAGGCAGGTGACTCTAGCAGTGACTGCCATCCCCAGGGATGGGAAGGCAGTGAGCCCTGCAACTGGCAGCATGAGGTGTGTTGCAGCTCAGCACAGATTTGGCTCCAACCCACAGGCCAGGAACCAGGCTGGAAGCCCTGTATGCAGCGATGACCTCAGAGAACTTCCCTCCTCAAATCTTCACAATAGCTTTCCACTGCTATGTGGCAAAATGCAGTGGGAAGGGGAATGACGTGAATCACTTGTAGGCTCTTGGTAGCCAGATCTGTGAGGCTAGAATAGCTGCTGGCAAAAGGAACAGCAAGAGGCCTGAAGGGCATGGCTTGGAGATGCAAGGTGTTCTGTGCATAGTGAGCTCTCTGTCTGCCTGTACCTGTTTACCAGGATAAGTCCATTGGAAGCGGACACCGGAGTTGAATTCAGCCCAAACTGTGCAGTTGAGGACCAGCTTCTCTCCCACTAGCAGCTCCATGGCTTTCTTGGGGTACAGCTGGATGTCGTACAGCTCACTCCCTGATACACAGATGGCAAGAAAAAGACACTTGTGACCTATTGACTCTTTAAGACTAGATCTGAATTGGAAAGCAGCACAAAGAGCATAAACAACCCAGGAACTGCAGCTCGAGCTGTGTAATCACAACGGTTGGTGCAGCTCAGCCTGGTGCACAGCAGGACAGGATGCAGAGTCTGCTGAGCTCAGCCAAGGCCATGCTAATCCTGTGAGACCCCCTGGGGATACAGTGCTGGAGAGCTGCAGAGCCATCCAGACTGTCCCCATGCGTATTCCCAAATCCTCACCTGCTATGTGGATGATGAAGAAATTGGATTTGAAGACCTTCTTGTCAATGACAGTCTCACACTGGACAAACAAGGAGTCTCTGATCAGGTGTGTGGGCACCTGCACCCCCTTCTTGTTGTCCCAGAAAGTGCTTTTCCCATCAGGGTGGATGACGGAATTTTGCTGGAAAAAAAGCAACATTTTGCCAAATGAAATGAGAAGGTAACAATATTCCCATCCCATCCCTTCCTGGTCTTATGCTGACTCATGTAGCCCTTTTGTGGGGTAGAAAGATGCAGCATTAAGCCATGTTGGTCTTCTACTCTCCCCACGGATTTTGTCATCTAGGAATTGTGGCCGCCTGTGTGTCCTGCACAGAGTCTCACTGTCTGCAGAGTGGGCCAGGGACTTCCAGGAATGGAAACTGATAGTGATAGCTAAGGAAACTGGTGCTGATGTCCCAGTCGTAAGCCCCAATAGCACGAGTGCTGACCTTGGATAGTGTCCTTCCCGGGCAAGGGAAAGGCCCCTGGCCCCCAGGGTGTCCCTGGAGGCCTTTGTACAATAGTAACACTCATCCTGGAAGGATGTATTTGCATTGTAAAAAAAAAAAAAAAAAAGGGAAAAAAAGAAGAGAAAGAAGGCATGCTGATAATAGAGTTGTTTTTAGCCATCAGTCCCAGTGCTGAAGCCTCCTCCCTCCTGGGGATGCTGACCACCTAGAGGATTTGCAGATCACAGAGACTAGAGCAAACAGGGGATGCTGTGGGGAAATGGGATTAAAACAAAGTCTTGTTTTGTTTCACAGAGCTCCAGGGAACAGGAGCAAGGCTGGTAGGAAACTCACGGGGTCTGCCCAAGGGAACTGGACAGCCCTGCTTCAACCAGCAAATAAAATGAGGAAGCCAGTGGCTTGTACTTTCCACGGAAAATGTATCCCATGCATTTTCCATTCCTGGCAGTGTCTGTCCTGCTTCCAGTCTGGCAATTAAAAATGCACAACAAATGCAGCGCAGCTAGGCCCAGAGCCAAAGGCTCACCGAGATCAGCGTGACGTTGAGGTTGGGGACGGACACAAGGCATGGCACCCAGGTGCTCTCCTTCTTGCTGATGAGCAGCGTCTCCGGCTTGTTGATAAACGGCTGTTCGAAATCTGAGGAAGAGACACGGAGAGAAGAACAACTGAACAGAAGCAGGAGAAGAACTGGGATGAGGCAGGAACTGGAAGAGGAGACTCCCTGGCTTTCACTGGCACAGTGTGAGCTTGCCAGGAGCGGAGCTGAGCTGGATCAGCTCGAGCTCAGCCCATGCCCAGCCAGTGCCCGCGTCGAGCTGCCCCTCCTGCACGCAGGGCACGCAATGCGAGGCCCCAGAAGCAATGCCCACAGAAGGAGCTGCCCCATCCCGCTCTGCCTGTGCCCAGCGACACACAGCCCCACAGATCCCCATGGCCAAGGGGAGCCAACAGCCCTGAACCATCACGCTGGGCACCGTTCAGATAAAGTACAGGGATCAGCTGGCCCCAGAGAGCTGCCCAGCTAGCAGGGCAGCAGGGAGACCCTTTCCCAGTATTTTCCCACTGAAAGGGGCTGATGAGAGCCAGACACAGAACCTACTTCTCTCCCCACGTGTGATCAGCAGCCAGGCTGGGTGAAGCTTGTCTTTAAGCCCCTCGTGCCAGCTGTTGCTGAGGCCTGAGCTTACCTGCCTGTCTGGCAATGCTTTTCTCCAAAATTAGTATTTCAGTTCAGTTTCAAGATTTTTCTCTACTCTTTGGACACAGGTGAGAATGGAGAGCCCACCAGGCACAAAGGAGCAGCCACCAACATTGACTAATGGGAAAAGGAGAAAACTGCAAGAAGAGACAGCAAATGGCAGGGCCACATGGGCTTCCCTGGCAGCATGTCACTGCTGGGGAGTTTCTTCAGGAATGCTGTCCCCTGTCTGCCCACTTCTGATGAGACACATGGGTGCTCTACATCAAGACTGGTCCCTCGTGTCTCCAATGCCCACTGCTGCCAGTCTCCTTCCTCAGTAACAGGAACATCCTTAGAAACATCTAGCCAGTATATGGCTGTGATTGACTTCGTTTATGTGAACTGTCCCCAGCTGAAGGAGCTCCATAAAAAGGTGGTGAGTCCCCTAGCTGGGAGATGTGGGGACTGTTAAGGGAGATCCTAGTGATCCCAGCATCTTAAGAGCTGTTCTTTACTCAACTGGATTATAGTCAAACTATTGCTTTGAAGGGATTGTGGAATGAGGAGGAACAGTTGTCCAGTCTTTTCCTCTACTACACAAACCATAAAGCTGCCTATCTAAGATGCTGACTTAAAGATAATAGTAGTAATGATCCCCATTTGGGAATCTTGCTATTCAAAACACTTTGGGCTCAACACAATGTGACCTAGTGCTCACAGTGTTAAGTGCATAAGAGAATTCCTTCAATTTTTGCTATGTAAAGCTGTTGCTTCAATCATAGTCACGATGCAAAGACCTACCCTGGGCCAAGTGCTTTTTTTTCTACAGCTCAAGTGGGAAAAAAAGCCACGTATAGTGAACATGTTGGTCAGCTGTTCATGAAAATATGGACTCCCTAGAGAAGCCTTATCTTTATTTTCTGTGGCTTTTCATTGCCACAGGATTGCTATGCTCTGAAATTGCGAATATGTTTCCGAGTATAAACACATTCCTCTTTCTTTCCCCGAGCCCTGGGCACGTGAAAGGGAGGGAACTCAACTGCCAGAGGTGAGAGACCATGAGGTCCCCTCCAGGCTCAGCTGGCAGCCAAGAGCTAACTGATTTACTGGGCAGGTCATGCTGCCAATGAGCTTGTGATTCATGCACTAACTCCCTGCTCTGACCACATCGCATATTTTCTGTAAGGCTCTTTTAATGGGCCGGGTGGGAATAATTTAGCTTCTTCTTCATTAATATATGCTAAGCCTTATGAGATGGGGGATGTACATATCCTATTCCACCCGGATGAGGCATTCCATGTGTTTACAGGGCTATCTGCAGAGGTAATAAAACACACACCTAACCACAGACATAGGAAATAAGACGTGAGTGGAGAGTTCAGCTCAGAGCTGAGCTGCAGGTAAAACACAGAGCAACCCATTTTTCCAGCCAAGTCCAAATATGTTGTTCCTGGCAATTCCACCAAGCTCTTAACATGAGAAATGAGGTTGATGGCTAAATCTGTGGTCTGATCAGGCTGTCTCTGAACATCCCTGACACTTACATCAGCCCTCCCAAGCTCTCCAGGGACAGCTTCACACTGCAGCCCAGCTCAGCAGGAACAGGCAGGGCTTTAGCAGGAGGTCCTGCAATGGCTATGGTTAACATATGCCCGGGTTTCCCTGGATATTTCCCTTCTCTTGCCTGGAAAGCCTATCCCGGCGGATCCTGTGGTTTCCTGGATGTTCGATAGCCGTAAGAGGGCACAGCCTGCTTGGAATCGGTGTGAACACGGGCTGCCTGTGCGCTGCGGTGCTGCGAGGTGTTGGCTGGATCTGTTGCACACACGCTGCCCACAAGCCCTGCGAGTGCTACGCGCCCCGCGAGTGCGAGATTTATGGCCCAAAAGCTCCACCGCATGTGCGCCCTTCCTGCCATTGTAAACAGCAGAGCCATTAGCGAGCTGCACATGAGGCCAGGGGTGAGAGAAGGTGGCCAAGGGGACAGAGAAAACACTCCTTGCTGCATTGCAATGTTCTGGGAAATTTGAAGGCTGAAATTAAATAAATAAACGAAAAGGAAATCCACATCCACGGACAAATCAGGCTCTTCCAAAAGCACACCCTGCATGCGGGCGGCACTCATTTTCTGCTCTCTGCCTCCATCCTCATTCAGCCTTCAAGAGCAGTGTCTGAGCACCCATCTCCAATGGGTGCATGGCCATATCCTCCTCATATGCCTGATGTGCAGGGAAGCTCTGACCAGTTTTACTGATGGATAACAGAGCCCACAGGAAGATGAGGCAATCGCCCAACCAACCACAAACCCCACTTATTTTTTGCCAGCAGCTGCCCAGCTTTTTGTGATTTGCCTCTACATTTTCCTCTGCATAGTTGCAGAGGCAAATTCTGCTATGCCCTGGGGCTGCTGAAAAATGTGGCTTGTATGTCATGACCTGCCTGGCTCGTGACAACAGCACCAACTAATAAATGGCAGTGGAAAGAGAAATAGCTCAGGCAACTGCTTCCAGGGGACAGCGCTCATTTGTCTTGCTCCAGCAAACCTCTAACTGTGCAGTAGGCAGGAGAGACGGTGGACAAGAAGCCCCCGGGATGCAGGGAATGGAGCATCAGCCCTGCAGCTGAGCCCAGGTCCAGGCTCCAGGCCTGGCAGCTGGCCCATTTACTCAAAACCAGGACTCCTAGTGCTGCCCCTCTCTCGGTCCAGCACTTTAATGGAATATTTTTGTCCCTATCTCTGCTCTTCCACCAGCACCTCTGAGAACCCCCAGAGACTAATTCTTGTGTTTTTTTAGCAGTCGAGTGTCTCCGAAACCCGTCTCTCGCTCCTTAAATTCCTGCATTCCAGCCTGGCTGGAGTAATGTCCCCAGGCCAGGAGGTAAATGAATCACGGGCGCTGCTGCAATCCCTCAGAAAAGCATGGATATTTATTCCCCTGCAGCATGGAAAGCTGGCCCGTGGTGGCTTGGCTGTGCCCTGCTGCCCTGGCAAGCTGGGGGCACGTTGGGATTTTTAATCTTCCTGACTTTATGCTGGCGCTGGGCTGCCCTGAGCACCACCTGCTCTTACCTCTGACAAACACGTAGGCGCTGGCCGCCGTGGTGCCCTCGATTTTGGCATCGATGTACTTGTAGGAGCAGCGGTAGGAGCCCGTGTCATTCGCCTGGCTCTCCGTGAGCACCAGCACTTTGCAGTAGGGCTTCGTGCCCGTGCCCTCGCAGTCGTCCTCGCGGATCGCCCGGCCGCCGCTGGGGACTGCGGGTTCAGCCTCCTTCTCCTTCCCAGCAGGGTCCACTTTGCCCCCCGGCCACGACCACTCCAAGGGGTGCTGGCCTCTAGATACAGGAATGGGAAGAGTTAGCCATGGTCTGCCCGGGATGCTGGGGAGCTGATGGGCCCTCCACAGCTCTGCACGCAGAGGGTTCATCCCCATTGCAGCCAAGGGAACGCTAGGCTGTAAGACATTGCTCTGCTCAAGGGCAGCCCTCCCTCTCCCATGACTCAGGGGAAAAGGATCCATTTATTCCCTATTCCCTCTCATTATTAAAGAGGTTTGTAGCTATTAAACAAGCACATGGATGCAACAAATTCCCTTGGCTCCATGCAGCTGCTGCCTCTGGGTGTGATGAGAGGAGTGGGATGGAGAATAAGAGTGGACTGGAGAGAAGAGAGAAAAGCAGGACAGGGTCAAAGGAGAGCAAGAAGAAAGCAAGAGGGAGCTG
>JAVCKT010020981.1:31732-42767 GCA_032273925.1 Rhynchotus rufescens
CAAGTTGACTGCTTTTGGTCCAGCTGCATTTCCTTCCCTGCTGCAGCAGAACACCCACCTGCCCTGGGCTGCCACGCGTTCCCATCGCTGCTGAGCCACACACAACCCTTTGGCAGTGGGTGACTGCAGAGCCTGGTCACCAACGTCACGTGCAGCAGGGCCAAAGGGCAAAAGAAGAGCCCAAGAGCTGCAAGAACCCCCCAGATAGGACATGCACGTGTGCATTCATACCCAGCCAAAGGTCTCCAGGGATGGAGACTTGCCTATGCACCTGTAGGCACACGCGTGTGCTCTAATATAGGTTGGAATAATTGCATTTGTTTACTACAAACAAAATAAGCTTTTATCACATCCTGAAAGTTTCCCCCTGTGAAATCAGAGCCCCTTTTAGAGAAAGGCCTAGTCCATGCTTGAAAGTTTGCCAGTGTAGCCGAAAGTCACTTAAGAACGTGGAAAAAAAGAATTGGGAAAAAAAAAAAAAGATGTCACAAGAAACAGCTCTAAGGGCAAAAATGGACCTTTGTCAGCACTGCTTGTTCTTCTGGGAGATTCTGGATTCATCCCTTATGCAAGCAGGGAATCCACATGTATTCCTGGCAGGGAACTGCCAGCGCAGCTCGGCGGGCGGATGCTTTAAAGCGCAGCCAGGCCATGACTGTCACCGATAGCTGGGGACAGCAGGGAGGAAATGAGATAAGGTGCCATCCGAGGGCACAATGGAAGATCGGCTCCGAGGCAGCGAGCGCAGGATTTCTGTCCCAGCGCGGGGGGAGGACGTGCCCCTTTGTTTGTCTGCAGCAGATCTGCCTTCCTGCAGGCTTCGCTGCCCTCCAAGCTCGTGCAGATGAGCTCGGACATGGCAATTGCTGCCCCTGTGTCACGGGCTGCGAAGGCTCTGCAGGGGTGCGGGGTGCCCCGGCACAGCCGGGTCCCTCCGACCCGGCTCGAATGCCTGCATGCCCCTAGAGCCCCGCCAGTGCCCGCGGCAGGGCTGGAAGAGCAGCGCTGGCTGCTCGTCTCCGTGAGTCACAGGGGGCTTCTGCAAAGGATCAGAGTCTCACCAGCTTTAATAAAAACAGGACTTGGATTTTGCGCTGCTCCCAATCCATGCATGTACAGGAAAAGGAACAATAAATCTCACTGCCAGACTGATCCCACTCGTGCCCTTTCCTGCTATGCCCATAACCCCGCTGCGTAGGTGCAGCCTTTGCTGCTGGCCCTGCTCTTGAACCAGAGACAAGGGCCCCGATGGCACAGGGGAGCCCCAGAGCCCCTCGCATTCGTGCGGGCACTTCTGGTGTTCCCTGTGGAACAGGGTAACTGCACAAGTCTCCGGTGTTTCCGCTTTCTGTTTGTTTACTCGCTGGGATTTTCACGCATTATCAGATCTGCTTGTTTTACTAAGCATCAAGGCTAGCAGGAGCCGAGTGACACGTATTTATATAAACACAGCTCAGAGATGGGCCAACATAAACAGGCCTGACGACCAGCCCCGGGGTCGCTCAAGCGAAGGCGTTCCCTGCATCACGCGGTGCTCAACCCAATTCAGTGGGACACAGGAGGTGTCCCAGTGAGAGCCGGGTCTAAATGAGTGCAATGGGTGTGTTAAGGGCACCAGAAGAGGACAGGGATGAAAGCAGGCCAGGCTCGCTTGGATTTAACTCCACGTTCCTCTGGGTTTGGGAAAAGGTCCAGACAGCAGTTTTGGGTGGTTCCCTTCCTCATGTCTGTCACCTTTGAGATCCGTTCCCAAGTTGTTTTCCTTCAGCTCAGTGGTAGTGTTTTGCTGGGCAGTGGAGACTGCTGGTGCCAAATGGAAACAGATGCACCGTAGGCTTCTGCACAGCTGTTTTCCAAAGGCTTTTCAGAACGGATGCTCTTTATTGGTGACAGGGCAACTGGCACCACCTTTCTCCTATCCTCTTTGAACACAACACGATGGGCAAAGCTGTCCCTAGCTTTATGGCTTGCTGGGATACGACAGCTCCCTCCCCAGCACCAGAAGGATGTTTGGAGGAGTCACACATGGCCTAGGAAAGCGTGGCGGGTATTGCGGTGTGTCCCCGGTGCAGCCGTGCGGGGGCATTGCCGTGTCCTTCAGTTCTTTCGGCCAAGCTGCGACACTCATTTCCTCCTCGGCAGCCAAGAGGGATCCAGGGTCAAATACTTCCTTTCGGCCAGAGCAAGGTTTGTGTGGCTGCAAGCATCTGCAAATCAGCACTGTTAACAAGTCCCTGGGCAGCAGAGGACAACCTTGCCCTCTCCTTCCCAAATGCCACAGCTGGATGCCGCTTGCCTCTTCACCGGAGTGTCTGGCACCGGCGGGACAGGGCGACAGGGGCCTGGCTGGCACGGCCGTGACCACGTCCTCCCCTCCAGAGGTTTCTGCTGTTCTGCAGGCGGCTCATGTAGGCTCTGCTCCAATATTCATGAGCCGGAACAGCACAAGCTCCCACTTCCCCTGTGGCGCAGGCTGCGAGGACATGAATGCAGAGATTCACAATATTCTTTCCTTCCTTTCGGGGAAGAGAAGCTAATAAAAGATGCACTGTCCATGGGGGCATCGGCCTGCTCCCAATCTTCTGCTACACACTTGGATCAAAACATCATTCTGGCTCCCATTCAGCCCCAGCCTGATCCTTCTTTTGGGTAATGCTTTATATAGGTCCCTGTCTGGACCTCTCAAGGGCTCAATATTTTGGATGGCAGAGGAACATGCCAGTATGCCCAGCCATTTGCAGGAGCAGAGACCCAGCGTTGGATGGCTCCTTGTGCCTGTGCTACGTCTTTGGTTCTCTGTTCGTCACACCCAGCTCCCCTGTGCCAGAAGCAGCCCCTGTCCCATGACCTGGCCTGGGCTCCGGTCACCAACAAGGCTGGATGGGCAGCAGAGCAAGAGGGGCTGCAGGGCTGCAGATGTGGGAGACCCAGGCCTGGCTGATGGGGAGCCCAAGGGCAGCCACCTGTGGGAGTCCCACATTTGGTGAGTGAAGCTTGAAAGGTCCCCAGGGAGTCTCACGTGGTAGGGTTGGGGCTCAGCTTCCTGCTTCAAGCAGCTCTGCACTACTGGCTCCAGGGCAGCTCGAAGAGCAGCCAGAGGACATTGTTCTCAAGTGAAGAACAGGGTTGAACTGAAGCCACCTCCAACATGATGCTCAGCAAGGAGTCCTAGCCCCTGGATTTGACTTCACAGTCAATTCTGCCCTGCCCTGCCCCACCACCTCTCCTATGCCTTTTCTCTTGGTGGTCTGCATGTTTTTCCCTTCAGCTCCCATCAACTCAAGCCAGGTCTTCCCAGGGTGGGCCATGGTCCAGAGAAGAGGATGGACATGCAGCTGGGTGTAATCAGAGATCCAGGGACCAGAAAAAAATTACTTTTGTTCAGATGAAGTAATAGGGTCTCCAGGGCAAAATCCTCTCCTCAATACATTAGAGAAACACAAGCTTCAGAGCATAGAGAGAGAAGGAGAAACCTCTGAGCCCTGCCAGAGGTGCTGAGAAGACACTCCAGAGGCACTTGGCCAGCTGTGTGTGGTCTGAAGGACACTGGACAACCACGGAGAAGCACATCTGGGATAGCAGGGTACAGTGGACAGCACATAGACAGAGCACCACAACCTCAAGGAGGTTTCAGAGGTTGTAGGGGCGTTTGCAGACAGCCTTGTGGTTCTTTAGCTGGCAAGTTCTCTCTGCAAAGCATCTGGGAGTCTTGGGTCCAGATGTTGCACCTTCACCTCTCCCACATCCATGCTGGCATGCTGTACGGATGCCAACCTACACAGCCTGAAAGATGAACCGTGGCTCTGTGGCAGGAAGGTGGAAACTGCTGCCAGGTGGTCTGGGGAAGCAGGCACCTTGCCCTGACTGCTAAACTTTCCCCAGGGTGGAGGCCTCTGGCTGGAGCGCCCTCCAGGGCCCGTGCAGGGCAGGGACAGGCAGCACAGACCTCTCCTGTACACCTTAAACCACTTCTCTTGTTGCCCCTTGAGCCACTACTAAGAAAGGTTGGGTTGTGATTGACAGCTTGTTCAGAGTAATTCTGTTGAATGTCTCTCCTACCAAGATTTCATTACCAAGCATCCCGTATCCCTCTGCAGAGGGAATGGCTGCAGCAGAGCCCTGGAGTCCCTGAACTCCATCCTCCTCTTCCTTTGTGCTCCTGCAGCAGACTGATCAGAGTTCTCTGGCTCGTGCATTTCTTGGGGCACTGCACACACCATAGCTCCTCGCCACATGAGCAAGCCCACAACTGTTTTGCTTCCAAGACCAATTGAAATCAGTTCAGCACAGCCATCAACAACATTTTCTGTATTCTTATTCCCTGGCTACAAACGGATTCACAGAGTGCGAGCAATGCAATTCATTCCAAGAAAAACTAAGCAGGTTTAGGTCAAGATACAAACCCAGTGCCAACCAAGTGTTTGCAATAGTTACTTCATGGCTTTCTACAACACTGAAAAATAGCCACCTGAGGCCCCTGTTGCAGTAACCACCCCAACAACACACTGGAACTCAGATCCTAGGCAGGGATTCACTTTCAATTTCTGGAGGAAAACTCTAGATTTAATCAGGAAAGCATTGGTCAATTCCCTAATTTGCTTCTTTTTCTTTCTGAGATTGGGGGTACCACAGATTACACATCCCAGGTGGGACACTTGCCTTTACGAACCAGTTTAGACACTGTCTTCTCAGACCCCCAGTCTCCAAAAATGGAGGTGATTCCCAGCTGCTCTCGCAGAATCATTGACCAGACCTAGCTGAGGTTTCAGCTCCCCACTATTTGTGCAAAGCAGAGTGTTAAATTCAAGCTTCTAAGAAAACCCCTCAGCCCTTGACAGCCAACACTACCTGCATCCTTACCTTCTCTCATCACTATTTCTCCACATCCCCAATGACCAGCCAGATTTACAAATCAGAATTGTGTCATTAGCAGCCCCGATGAGGTGAGAACAAATAGTGCAAGAGAAGGACAAGGAGACTTAAGGAGCCAACCACCCCTAAAAAATTTACAGGGAACCTGCCAGCTCAGACAAATATTTCTTCCTCTTCTTTCTGCCTGTAAGACTTCAGCAGCAGTTATCACCATCTCCTCGGGGACTTTTCCAGCTTCTTTTCCAATTAATTAATTAGCTGAATCCACACTCAGCTAATGTGGTAGATTTGTAGCCAGGCATGCTAATTTGCAGCTGTGCTGGAGCCAAGGTCTCTCCTGATGGGCTCTCCTTGCCCAGTCCTTCAACACTTACCAGGTAAAAGGAGTCCGGGCAGAGCTGCCCTGGCTGGTGCCTTACCTGCAGGTGATGCTTAGCGTGTCCCCAGAGTTGATGACGTGCTCCTCCTCGGTGATGCTAAGAGTAGGGGGGGTCATGGAATAGCTGCTCACCAGATCTGCAGAGAGGAAGAAGAGAGGGGATGATGCGGACACCTGCTAGCCTGGACCCACTGTTGTAGGCTGAGCTAGTTGGGCACCTCGAGCCCCAAGGAAATTTGCCCCAAGGGCAAATCCTGCTGAAGGAAATATCTTGTAAAAGTGCTGCAGAAGTCTGCTCCTGCAAGTTGGTTTGACGCTGACTCACTGGGACAAAAGTGACTCATTTGCAGCCCTTCTGGCTTTAGCAAGTAGCTCTTCAGCAATAGATTGTGGGGCTGGGGCCAGACAGGCCCTGGGGGGCCAGATGGATGAACTAGCACACATTTTTCTACCAGGAAAAAAAAAAAAAAAAGGTGGAAGACTAGATATCAGGAACTCCAGATGTGGCCATTCCTCACCAAGCAGCTCAGGTTGAGCTTATTCACATTACTTCTCTGAGATGATCTTATCTGCAATCAGGGGAGAGTCTGGCTGGAGATTCCTCTGCACATATATAGTTTTGCTGCAATCAGGACAACAAAAATCCATCCGTGCAGGTAGCACAAACATAGAACTCTTGCATTTGTGCAGAGACACTCTCAGGAGCCAGCAGACTCATGTTGACTGCGTCCTACAGTTGGATGCTCTTAGGTATGGACAGTTGCCCAAAGAGGATCCAACTCTAGGGTCTAACAGCAACACCCTTCCTGTCGCACCACTGCTGGACACGAATGCCTGGAGTGAAACTATCCAGGCTCACAAAACCGGCAGATAAAAACATTATCATTCACCTCTTCTCCCAGCTTTTCTCTGGGAGAGTCCCACTTCTGCTGCGCCTGTATCTCCAGCACGAGACATGTGCTCTATGTAGGATCCTCATGGGCAAAACATCTCGAAGTACTGGTTGCTCTCAGGGACGTACCCGTTGTTTTTCATTAGCAGCATTGCTGCCTGGTGTTATTGCATGATCTTTATCTCAAAACTCCAGCTTCTGGAGACATGAGATAATTAAAATGAGCAGCCACGGTGACTGCAAAAACAAGAAAGAACACTAACCAGAAACAGAAAAAAAGAAATCTGAAATGTGAAAATGTGACTCAGGTAGATCTAAATGCTAAGGAAGAAAAGAATACAGACATATGTTCCTAGCTTGATATTTCTAAGGAATTACGTATGTTTTTTGCAGCTGCATAGTGCGGACCCATGTGTCTCCTTCCTTCACAACATTTAAACCTATTTATCAATTTCAAAAAAATCTGTGGGAGAGGGCGAGGCCTCAAGGACATCGTGTTTCTCCAGGCTTCACAGACCTGGCAGCAGAAGCACCTTATTCATGTCTCTCCTTGACAGCAGTGGCTGGAAAGCAGCGGGTCTCCGAGCCTTCCCACAGCGGGGCCATGCCGGGGAGACCTTCCCCGCTTGTGGCCCTGTCCTGCTGACATCCTTCACGTCCCACCACCCTTTTCCTCTCCCTGCCGGCCAGGTTTTCCTCACTGTGGCCACCCTTGTGCCGCCGCCATGGGGCCGCCCCGGCCGTGGGCGCGCAGGCCGCACGCCGCCATGGCAGCCATGTCGTGCCGCTGCCGCGGGCCCCTCCTGGAGACGGGGCCGCTTCCACCCACTCGTAAACAATGAGTCAACAACAATAGCGCGGGGCGTAATTAAACAAACAGGTCTTCGTCATCTGCTCCGGGCCCGCAGCCCCGCGCGGAGCCGCCGGGCGCGCAAGGATGGTGGCGCCAGGCGGGCGGAAAAGGGGTAGCGGGAATGGGATGAGGGGAACAGGAGCACCCCGGCTTCCCGGAGCCACCGGGAGAGAGCCACTGGTGTGTGTGTGTCCCGTGAAATCCATGCTTGGTGGCTGAGAAAATAAACCTGATGAGTTTTTAGTAAAATCCCCCCAAAATGCTGCAGTGCTTATTAGACAAAAATGGGAGGCCCAGGATGGCTGCAGAAGTGCCCCCGGCCTCCCTGCACATGCCGCTCGCCATCAGCGCTGGTGGGGGCACAGAGGGGAAGAAAGAGCGAGCCCGGCCGCGCAGGTTGTGGGATCCTGCAGATGCATCCTGTCCCCGGCCTCCGCCGGCGCAACAGGAAGAGGGACGAGCGCTCCTGCCGAAGGGTGGCGCGGAGCTGGGGACACCCGCGCGCTCCTGCCCGCGCCCGTCCCGCCGCGGAGCCGGCCGGCATGCCGGAACGCGGTCCCCATCTTCCCGCCCCACAGAACCTCTCCATCCGGGTATGAGGGTGCATACACCGGGCCTGGCCCCATTGCTCCAGCCTTGAATTTGGATGTGGCTCTCATGTTTCCACTAACCAACATGCAGACAATCTGCGTCTCCGGCAAACCCCAGTGTGAGGAAGACGTCTCGAGAGCTCCGAAGCACCCTGAGTCCCTCTTCCATCACCTGAGGCGATGCTTTATCTCCTTGGCCCTCCGAGCAGAGCCAGCTTTCCTGAGCGCATTACCACGGACATGAGGAATGTCTGAGGAGAAGGAAGGGTGGCTGCGGCAGCACAAACTTCCCTATGTGCCCCAAATCGTGTGCACACGGACAGCGCGTTGCTGTAATGACATAGGCATGTGGCAACCTCGCTGCACTGGGGTTTCTCAAGGTGGCTTTCCAGCGGGTCTGGTGGGATATTAAAATAAACAGTTTGGTGGGATATTAAAATAAACAGAGCGGGATGGATGGGATGAGGGAGCGGAAGCTGGATTCCAGGTTTCCCCCTAGGCCTTTTCCTAGTCTGGTTCTCTCATCTCACCGCTGCAGATCTCCTCCTCATTGCCCGTGACAGATCCCTTTTCTCCAGCCTCACTTGCTCCATCCTGCCCTGGTTCTACCCCCCAGATTGCTGATGGAGATGCAGTAACATGCGTGGGGCAACATGTTCCTGAGCCCCAGCATTGCTGCCCAGGAAACGCTCTGCATGACCCCACAGCCTTGGTTGTCCTGCTCTCCCTGCTGGCTTGGCTCCTCTTCCCTATCCTCCCTGCCGGTCCCTGTCCTCCTGCAAAGCTCCTCATGTCCCCTCTGCACAGTGGGTGCTGCTGTGGGTGATCTCGGATGAGGCCGTGCGCTCCCAGCACTGCCTACGACCTGCTCTGTGCATCTCTGTGCTGCGCTGCAGCAAACAGCAGGCAGGGGGGAGGAAAGAGCACCCTCATTCCCCAGCAAAGAGCTGCCCTCACCCTGCCACAGCCCTGTCTCCGCTAGGCTGAGTTCAGGCAAAAGCCCCTAGTTGACCAGCGTGCCTACAAACTGAGTTGGGAGCTCCAGATGTGGACAACACTTTGTGAAAACGGGATTTCTGGCAGGTTCACTGCCGAGTCCCCATTGCCCAGACTCAAACTCTAGGAAGGAGCCTCCAAAAATTCCCCCTGCCAGGCAGAGGGGAGACAGGGACTGAGCGACCCTCTCCATGCAGAGGAGGGGAATAGCTGGCATGGGAGTGATGAGGAAGGCATCTTGCTCTGCCTTGTCTGCCCAGTGGCGTTTTGCAGCAAGGCCCCTCCGTGCCCACTCCACCCTGCCCCAGGGCACACGGGTGAGTCTTTCCCCCTCCATTCCAGCTGCCTCTTACCCACCTGCCCTGCAGCAGCAATAAATAACTGCCCGTGGACACGGGGGAACCCGCGGCCGGCAGCAGCCCATGCACGTACGGGAAGTCCGCGTGACAGAGGCGAAGCCGGGCCAGCTTCCCACGTACTGGGCTGCAGTTCCCACGCGGAGTGACTCCTCCTCGTCACAGCATCCCGCCTCGGGTCGGAGCGCAGGGCGCCAGCGTCACGCGAGGGCCGGGGGAGCCGGCAGGGCACGAGGCTGCGGGGTGACTGGCAGGCTCCTGCCGTCACTGGCATGAACTGCCAGGTGTTTTCTCTCCAGCCTGACAGCAGGCAGGGTGAGCCCTGAACCGCCCTGGGAATCTGCACCGGAATGGAGCAGGATCTGCCTGGCAGCCTGTGCCACGGGGCGCTGCGAGGGCAGCGCTGGGAGCAGCCTGCGTTCCCCATGGGGCTGGGGGAGACAGGCTCTGTGATAACGGGCTCTGCGGGCAGAGGGAAGCAGGCTGAGATGCAACTGCAGTGGAATGAGTAAAGGAATAACAAGGAATGGTTAAATTACTAACAATAATAGAAAACAGGAAATCCCAGGGAAAAAAAAAAAAAAACGATGCACTTGCATAAGGTGCAAAGGAAGCAGGTCTCTTCTGCAGCTTTTATGAGGCTCATTAGAGATGGTCCCTGTCCCGCTCCCCAGGGTCAGTTAGCTTGAGGCACCCGCCATCCCAGAAGGGGTTCATCACGGGGGCTCTGCTCCCTGGCACAGAATCAGCCCTGCTGTGCCCTGTCCTTCAGGGAAGCCTGCAGAGAGGAGCTGGCACCTCTGTCCCACCTACATCCCATGGAGGGGCTCAGCCCTGGTCCCCTGTCCCTCCTGGGCACTGTGTCTGGTGAAAGCCACCAGACTAGGCAAAGGGAAGGGTGGAGGCAGGAGGCCAAGGCGGGCATGATGGTTAAGAAGGGGATGATTTCTGCCAAACTAGGCTATCAAAAACCCCATCAGATGCCAGTCCTGTTTATACACACACACTATCTGAGACCTCCCCTGATGAAAGTAGACGATGACAACAGAGAGACACTACTCCTATGGACCTTGAGAACTCCATCCATGATCTTGACACTTAAATGCCATCAAATCAAGTGATTCTCTGCTGTCATGGTTTTGTTAAGATAATCCCAAGGCATCAGCCTTCACCTTCCTTCAAATGGGGTGGGCTGTCCTCTTTCGGGATCAACAAGGGATAAGCAATTATAGGAACTCAGCCAAGACACAGGAAACCTAAAAGGAATCATCACTATTGGGTATCTTGCCCCTAATGACCAACACCAAAACTGTAACAGGTCAGTACAACAGCTTCAACTGAGACACCCATGGAAAATTCAACACATGGAGGACAGAAGCCTCAGTTGTGTACCACTGAGAAAACCCGTACGAGGGAGGAGTAAAGGGCAGCAAGGGCTGTTAGAAATGCTGTTTTCTTAGGACCTGCCTCAGAAATCCCTGGGCAGCCCCGCAGGCTGGGCTTTCTGCTCTGCCCTGGCTGTGCTCTCAGCTCCCTGCAGCCCAGGGCAATATACAGCACAGCAGCCACTGACCTGGACCAAGAGCCACACGATTTCAGCCCGAAAGGCTGAAGGCTGCTCCAATCTCCATCCACGCACCCTGCAGCTCTCTCTCACCTCCCATAGACTTTAATTAATTGTTCCTCCCTAGCAAAGTGCAACAATCTCATAACTCTCTGCACTGATGGGGAACGGGGCAGAGAAAGTCAGGAGCCCTTTGGGCTGCTTTAGCGTTTGGCTTTTCCCTCCCGTGGCCTCATCAAGCAGGCAGAAGCAGATGAGCACGAAAGCAGCAGCTGCTTTTGACCACAGTGTTGGTGGGTTTGTCCCACATCCCCATGGCAGAACCACAGCCCAGCACGAGAGCCGGTGCCAGACCGGCGGGTCTCTGCCCACACGGTGCCTTCCCAGCTGCCGAGCCCAGCTGTGCTGTGCAGCAAAGTCATGCTCGTGTCCTTCAGGTACCTCCTCGGCGCCTCCAGGCAGGGATTTAAATGAGAGCGTTGCGCAAGCAGCTGCCTGGAAGCGGTGGAGCGTGGCCAGCCCTGGTGCCGGCA
>JAVCKT010020981.1:43327-56059 GCA_032273925.1 Rhynchotus rufescens
CCTCTGGGGACCACAGCCTGCAGCGGCCGTGCTGAGCGAGCCGCAAGGGCCAGCAGGGAGCTGTGCCCTCCCTGCAGCACGTGCTGCCGCACGGATGTCACCATGCCCCTCTGGGGACCACAGCCTGCAGCGGCCGTGCTGAGCGAGCCGCAAGGGCCAGCAGGGAGCTGTGCCCTCCCTGCAGTGCGCGCTGCTGCACGGATGTCACCGTGTCCCTCTGGGGACCACAGCCTGCAGCGGCCGTGCTGGGCGAGCCGCAGGGGCCAGCGGGGAGCTGTGCCCTCCCTGCAGCACGTGCTGCCGCACGGATGTCACCGTGCCCCTCTGGGGACCACAGCCTGCAGTAGCCGTGCTGAGCGAGGCGCAGGGGCCGGCGGAGCAGGCGCGAGGCCCCGCAGAGCCGCGCGGGCTCCGTCCGTGAGCGGCAGCCCGGGGGGCTCGGGTGCCTGCCCTCCTCCCGCCCCGCGGCAGGAAGCACTATCTCATCGCGGCCCTGCCTTGCTCCAGCCTGGTTTCCTGCTCCATCCTGCCAGGTTTACCCTGCTTTTTCCTCCTCCCCTCCCCCTGCCCCAGGGCCGTGGGGCCGTGTTTGCATTTCTGTCTCCTGCTGTCTTTCCTCTCCCTCCCCCTCGGGCCGCTTGCTCGCTGCTCCATCCTCCCGGAGCGGCTGCGTCCTGAGCCAAAGTTAGCCGCGGTCAGGTAGCCGCATGTCCGGCCGGGCGCAGCGGGTCAGCCGGGGCCACCCTGCAGACCTCCTCCAGGATCTGTGTTGTCAGCAGCCTCGGCGGGCCCCGCGGGAGCCGCTCTTTGGGGATGCTCCCCGCGCATCCGAGCGCGCTTCCCGCCCGGCCGGCCCGGCCTTGCTGCTCCAGGCCAGACGCCGCTTTGTTCGCGCCCCCATTCCCTCAATCGCCGGGCGTTTGTTGGCCGCCCGCTCCCGTCCAGAGAATCCTTTTCCTGCCTTTGAGATAGAGGATGCTCCAGCCATCTGTGTGCTTTATTTCCCCGTAGAAACTAACAGGCCGAGGATTGCTTCCTCCCGCTGACATTTCGGAGCGCAGCGCCGGCTCCGTGGGATGCTCGCGCAGGACAGGGGCAGCCCAGCGCCTTCATACAGGAACAAGATCTGTTTCCTTCACTCCTCAAGGATCAGAAATCCTCAAGTCCCCCAAAGCACCCGTGGCAGCTCCCAACCCATGGGCATCCCAACCCATGGGAGCCCAGGGCAGAGCTCCCTGGTGCAGCACGCACGGCCACCAGCGGCCCCTGTTAACTGCATGGCTAAAGCCTTGCAAAACTCAATTAAAGTTATCCTCCCACATCTTAAGACCCGTCAGTGTGCTTCTCTGCCTCTTTTAATTTACTCCTTTCATAATCTTACCCTGCTTATATTTTCTGCCCCCGCAGGATGTGATTAACGTGGCGTGTAAAGAGCTGAGGGATCGGATGGCTTCAAGGGAATGGTAATAGAAATTAGCAGTGATCATCATGGCTCTAACCTGAAGGGATGCAAGGGACAGTGCACAGTTCATGTGGGACAAGTGTTGGGCCAAAGCCGATACCTGGCAGACAGGCATCACCAACCTCTGACTGACCGTTGTGTGACTGCACAGAAGCTGTGTGAACACTGCAGGATACAGAGCTCAGCCTTGGCCATTACCCACCCAGGTGTAACCCTAGGGACTCTACCAGACCGACGTACATGTGCCAGCACAGATACAGCCCTGCAGGATGCTGAAGAAGTATCATTGCCCCAGGCTGGAGAAGACTGGGAGAGGGATGGGCAGGACTCAGGAACAGGGTTTTCTTCCATGGGCCCATTGGAGATGACAAGGCAAGAGTGAGCTGGGTGCACAAAGAGGTCGAGGGTGAAGAACACAACAAAGTAGATACAAAAGGATGGACTTGGTGAGGAAGCGGGATTGAGCAGTAAAAGTGAAGCAAGGAAACACTGCTGCTTAGTGAAAGTGGGGGGAAAATAACCCTAACTTCAGATATTGAAGTTAGGCCAAGCTCTGCACAGGCTGCATCTGCCCAGGAAGAGCTGGAGTCTCTGTGAATACCAGCTCAGCAGTGGTGGAAGCGGGGCTGGTATCTCCATTCTGTCGTCCCCGCCTTTGCTATCACTGTGCTATCGTGTAGGTCCAGGATGTGCCATCATTTCCAATAGCACTTGCCATTCTGGTTTCTCCTCCCCTGGGCCGCCAGACATAGTGAATGAAATCAGGATTATGGTAAAGTGGAGGAAAGACCAATAAACTGCAGTTCTTCAAACATTGACAAGAAATGATAACTTATAAAATGGCAAAGGGCGAAACGCTAAAGGAAATTATATATTCACTGCTTCTTACTCGCACAGTGTTCCTGATGAAGTTAAGAAGCAGCTGACAACATCCATTTCCATGGCATCTCCGCTAAACTGTGGTATCAACACTCTGGGGTGCCAAAAAGAAGTAGCGAGAGTTTCGTAAAGGGGTGGGATGAGCTCCTGGAGGACAACTCCAGCACCTGCTGCTGCACACAGCGATGCAGGTGACGCATGCAGCCCTAGAGCCGCCAAAACGCCC
The DNA here is from genome assembly GCA_032273925.1 of Rhynchotus rufescens. Classification (NCBI taxonomy): domain Eukaryota; kingdom Metazoa; phylum Chordata; class Aves; order Tinamiformes; family Tinamidae; genus Rhynchotus; species Rhynchotus rufescens. The sequence continues at coordinate 45,895 of JAVCKT010020981.1, forward strand.
ACTGCCAAAAGAGGGAGGGTGCACGCGGGCAGGGGCCCTCTGCACATCCCAGGTTTGCCATCACCAGATTCACCCAGTGACAACCTGGTTTGCATAGTCCTTCTTGGACTCCCGTTGAGGGGAATGGCAGATTTGCCAGTGGATACTGAGGTCAAGCTAAGAGAGGCCTTGGCATCCAACTTGGTGAGAGATGCAGAGGTAGAACCTGCTGCCTCCCGCCTGGCTGCCCGTGTTGTCCTCCTTCCTCAGGGCCTGGGAGCCCTGCAGCCCAACGGGGAGGCACCGTGCCAAGCGGGAAAGACCCGTTCCTCTGTGCTAGAGCTTGTATCGAGATATTTGCTGCTCAGCTGCAAGTTAAAATCATGGCAAGACCTCAAACCAACAGCTGGAGTTGGCAATGCCTGCTCCCCTCTGCAGCATAGCACGTCCTCAAGCTGATCTCCAACTGCTGGGTGGGAGAGAGGCTGATCAACAGGACGAGTGGAAAAAGAGCCTTGCAATTAGATGGTTATCATGGCCACAGGAAAGCTGGACCCAGCTCTGCATCTGCAGCAGGCTCCCTGAGAGCCTCTCTGTACCTCCATCCGCTGCTGAGCCTTGCAGGGTAAGCAGCAGCAACCGGGCACCTTGGGGTGAAGAGATTTGGGAAAAAAAACCAACAATCCAGAATAAACTCAAGCAAGAAAGGAGGGATCCTGATTGCTTATAACAAAAGATAACAGGGAACAAAGAAAAGCTACATCAGGCGAGGCAGGAGCCAAAGAGTAGGATGTGCAAGCAAAGAATGGGGGGGGATATTACCTCCCTGATCAGCAAAACAGGGTTTCCAGGCATCACGTCTGACCTGAAAATAAAAACCTAAAGGGAAGCGTGGCCAGAGGCACGAGAGGGAACTGCTGCCTGGGGAGCTGGAGCAGACGGAGCCTCCTCCCGGCCCCGCTCCTCGCGTGCCCGCCCGCACGTGCACAGCTCCCATCTGCACGGCCTCTCCTGCCGACTGCGGCGGGCGGCAAGGGCAGGCAGGAAGATCACAGGCGCTCGCTCTTCAAAGCCCCGTTAGTCATCAGATGTAGCGGCAGAGGAAGGAAACCTCAGGTAAGAGGTCAGGCGAGCGCGAGCGAAGCGGGCGGCTGGAAGAGCTCTGGGCGCCCGCTGCAGATCCCAGAGCCCTCCGGGCATCTGCGCGAGCGGGACGGGCGGCACAGCTCCCCGGGGCCAGCACGGCTACGGCAGCCTAGGTGCCTGCAGGAAATCTCAGCCCTCTTGGAAAACACAGCACCGCTCGGCTCTTTGCCATCCTTAAAAGCAGCTGGAGCCGGCCAAGCCTGGCGCTTCGGCTCACGTGGTTAATCAACATCGCAGTCGGCTCTCCGTGGGATCCCCGCGAGGAACGCGCTCCAGATAGGAGCAGAGCCAGGCGCTCCTCCCGCGCGCCGCTCCTCGCCCTGGGGCAGCCGTCCCGCCTGCCCGGAGGCTCCGGGACGGCCCCGGGGTGCCGGGGGCGAGCGGCGGGTGCCGTTTTCCTTGGCTCCAAGCAGGGACCGCGGGCCAGACCCGCTGCATTCGGAGATGATCCTGAGCTCCAAGAGCCACAGAGCACCACCGAGGCATTCACAGCGTTTGAGATTAGCTGGCTGTGCAACATCTGCACGGATATCTCTCCCCACCTCCTCATAACACCCCTTGTGCAGATATGAAACTCATTTATTTCTCTTCCACGCAACACTGAGCTGGAAATGTCACACTTTGTATATCACAACAGGATTCCTACCGTGAAACATGCAGCCTAAGCTCTAACACTGGACTTTGCTGCTATTTGGAGGCCAGCAAGCTAAAATACCTGACATCTAATTTTTTTTATTTATTTTTTTAAGAGCTTGTAAGAGAGCTGCAGAGTCTCATAAACACGCAGCAACTTTCCTGCAAATGCTCAGCAGCCGACGGTTGTTTTCCCGTTGCAAGGCGCTTCCCTTGCGGCGCGGCGCGGCCGGGGGCACGCAAGCAGATGCGGGGGGAAGGAAGCGTTCACGTAGGCGAATGACTCCCACCTCGGGAGCAGGTGGGAAGGGGCGCTCGGGAGACAACACGGGGCTTCGGCAGCGCCGCGAGGACCAGCCGCGAGCGGCTTGGCACGTGGGGATGCGGCCCTGCATGGCCAGAGCTGAAGCACAGGAGATAAATGCGGTTTGTAAACAGGTTCCAGCCCAAAAGGGCGGCCCAGGAGCCCTGGGGTGCCACAGAATGGGAGAGGATCAGCCAGACCCGTGGGGCAGGACGGGGAGGCTGCTCCCGAGGGACAGTCCCCCAGGACACGCCGGGTTTTGGTGATTTGTGTCTCCACGCTTTGGACCGTGGTGTCCTTGTGGATAACGGTGGGTGGCAGCAGGGGAAATGCTCCCTGCGGAGAGGTCCCGCTGCCGAATCAGGCTCGAGGGACAAAAAGGCAGCGGTTTAATCGCTGCCCTGCTTCCTCGGCCGTCCCTTTCGGTTATGGCAAGACCCTTGGTGCTCAGAGCTGCAGGCTGCTGCCACCGGGGGTGACCACACAGGCTTCCCAAGTTCACATGGGGCCCTGTTTATTTTCTTATTTATTTTAACCCTACCATTGTGCTAGGAGGTGTTTTTCTTTCAGCAAAGGTTACAGCGGGGCCAGTGCCGCGCGGAGCCCCCTGCCCTGCGCCGCAGCTGTAACCCCCGCGTGGGAGCTGAGCCCGGCCAGCCCCGCTTATCTGCAGCGAGGCCAGGCTTGCCTTTCCACTGCGGGATGACAGATAGATGCCAGTGCTCCCCCTCTCCCATAACATGCTCCTCAAAATGCCACCCAGGTCCTGTTATTGCTGGGAGGCTGGAGGGGCAGGGATTAGCTGCCTCCGGGAGCATTAGGCTTTATTGGTTTAAGCAGCTAAGGGCGAGGAGGGGCGATAAATACGGTGAAGCGCCGAGCGTGGTGAGCGCAGAGCTCGGCCTGCCACTGTGCAGCACCCGGCGCCGGGCGTCACGCTGGGGTGTTCGATGTCACCGAGCAGATTCCTCTCCCTTCCTCAGCCTGGGAGGTCCAGGTGCCATCACGACCCATCCGCACGTGTCCGAACCGCCTCGGGATGGACACGGAGCCGCAGGAGGGTTGGTCCGTCTGGAGGGATGGTCTGTGCCAGGTGGGCACCGCCCGGTGAGCAGTGCACGCACGAGAGCTGTCTGCAACGACTGCTTTTGCTGGATGGCAATCGGAAAAACGAACACCCATCCGCAGCCTCTGACTTGGAGGTGACTCGTGACACTGCCACATTGCCGAGACACGGGGAGGAAGGACCCTGTCCCGGCACCGCAGGCACGCGGCAAGATCCTACGGTCCAGCAACAGCTGCCACGTCCCATTAAAAGCAATCAGCCTCAGCTTCACACCACATCACCTAAATTCCTTTATAAATATCTCGCTGGACAAAACCATTCTCCTTCCCCAGGCTTTGTCCAGCACCAGGGCCCTGCTCCCCTTGCCCAGCGGCTCGGTGGCTTTTGTGGTGTGAATGAGTCCCCGAGAAGGGACAAGGATGCTTGCACCAAACTTGCCTTGCTGGGGACTGCAGCCAGGTGAGGGCCACACACACACACACGTGCAGGAGGGATCTGGGGGGAGCCCTGTGCCCTCACATCCGTCAGATGTGGTTTTGCTCGCTGCCCTCGCTCCGCGCTGTCGGTTCCCAAACGTGGGTATAAACCACACTCAGTGCCCGACCTTCCTGCCTTGGTAAACATCCAGATTCGCTGTTGTCCGTGGAAACTACTGCCTCTGCCCTCACTTTTGCTCGGAGTCACATTCTGAAGTCATCACGCACGTCCACCTCAGCAGGAGCCCGGGCTGCAGGAGCGGGGAGAACAAGTGTTGCCTTCCTGAAAGGAAGGTGACAGCGACCCAGGCTGGAGGAGAGTCCTCAGGAGCTCCAGAACCCCCTCGTGATGCTCTTGCCCAGGGAGTGGAGCCTGCAGCCCTTTTTCTCACTATCCTCAGCCCAGGCTCCACCAGAATCATTGAGGCATCTGCCTAAATAAAACTAAAGGATTTCAGGATTTGGCCCAGCAATAAAAACTTCCTTCCTTTGTCTGCTCCTCGCTCCACGAGGCCGTGTCTCCTGAGACCGGGGCCACCTCTTGTTTTGGTTCTTGCAGCCCCGATTTTGGCTCACCCTGTGTCCACCCCCTCACGCAGATGCCGAGGAGGAGCAGGACGGATCGCCGTGGATCTGCTGCCCGCACAGGGTCGATGCTGACCCCCACGCGCCTCGTCAGAGCTGGGATGGACCCACTCTGGACAAGCCCCTCTCTCCGGTGACTGCGGAGGAAGACGGTTCGGGCCAAGGGCTGCGCTGCCAGGTGGCCAAGGTCAGGTGAGATGACTCCTACACCAGGAAGGTGCCGCAGGAAGCCCCTCATCTCGCCGACGTGGTGACTGTGCCTCGCTTCAGGAAGTCACCACGTAAGCGTGCATGAACAGTCCTAAACAAATAGCTTGTGCTATGAAATTTGCTTCCTTTTCTGCCTCAGAGTGCCCAGAGGGGGATGCAAGGCCCCATGCACCAAGGGCTGACCATAGCCCCCATCTCCAGCATGGCCATCTGAGGTCCCCACCTTCCCCGAGGTCACCAAGTCAGTGCATTCCTGCAGACTTGCAGCCCAGCCTTCCCCTGGACACCCTTGGCGACAGCAATTCCCTCTGCAGGAATTCTCCGTGCCACCTATCAGGGAGAGCAAATACAAGCGGAGTTTGAACTTAGCTGAAGCGAGAAGCATTTGGTGTGGTGGTATGAGGGGAATGAAGAGCTTGGTGACCTAAACCTTGATCCTGCAACGCTACATGCTTGGGCAGATGACTTGGGGGCAATAGGGGATTGCTCAGAGCACAGAAGCAACCCCTGCAAGATGCTGCCCACGCCTTTCACCTCGCAGGGAGGTTTATCAATATTGCTGAGCTAAAACCAACGTGGTCAATCACACGCCTTGGAGCACGTGGCTCAAGCTGCCCTGGTGCACGAGAAACCCTCTGAGCTGCAGGCTGGCACAGCCAAGGGCACCAGCGGCCGCCCAGTGCAACGGCACCGGCTGCTTCACTTGGGGCTTCCGCCTTTTTAAAACACATTAATTACCATGGAAACAATGTTCTTGATGGTACGAGAGCTGCCCTGTGGCCTCCACAGATGCGAGATAAAAATCAGTGGATGAATGAAAATACATGGCTGTGTTTTTGGACCTTCTGTGGTTCCAGGGCTGGTCAGCACGGGCAGGCACGTGAGGATGCATCTTACCAACCTCTGAGCCGACCTCTCGGGAGAAAGCTGGGGGCAATAAAACAGGCGCTAACGTCCCCTGTGCAAGGTCCAGCGGGGCTGGAGCAGCCATGGGTGGGAGCTGGGCCCCGGATGGGACATTTTGCCAGTGCTAGTGCCCAGAGGGGGCCGTAGCCTGCAGGGCACACGGGGAAGGGCCCTTCCCTCCCTACCCCGATGGATTTTGCGGTGCCAAGGGCGGCCCGACGTGTCCCCTCCCGGAGAGCCCGGGCTGCCTCGGGCCCTGCCGTGCCGCCCATCATAAAGGGGTCCCTGAGCTGTTATCAGGCAGTGACAGTTTCCGCCATCGGATTCCTCCTGTCCGTCAGGAAAGCTAAATAAGGAACGTCGCTCAGGCGGCTGCAGGAAAAGGGGAAATGCAGGGACATCCGGCCCAGCTGCCAATTTTTCCTTTCCCATGAACCACCGCTGACCTCCGCCAGGGAGAGCCTGGACACCGCGCCTGGCACCGGCACCGCTCATCCTCGCTTAACCCTTCCCGGCGCCGGGGGCAGCCTGCGCCGCGGGATCATGGGCGGCACCGGGACCTCGGGCGGCACCGGGACCTCGGGCGGCACCGGGACCTCGGGCTCCGGCACAGCAGCTGGCACCAGGATCACGGGCTCCTCCACAGCAGCGTGGCTCTCACCCAGCCGGCCCTGCCCGCAGCCAGGGCAAGGTTTAACCCCTCCGTGCCCAGGGGCGCTTGCACCTGGACGTCACCTCCACGCGTCCCCAGAGCATCCCGGGGCTGCTGTAGCTCCTTCATGCTCATTGATGCTCCTTCATGCTCATTGAGCCTGCTCTTTCTAAGGTGGCTCTCCGGCCTCTGCAGAGTTGGAGCCAGCTCTGGGCTTGCTGCTGCAGGCAGCTCAAGCTCAGCCTTCCTTGCTCCTGGGCTCTGCTCATTGGTGATGGGGTGAAGGACCAGGAGGGGCTGCAGCCCTTTTCCACAGACCTTCCCGTGGGTGTCCCAAGGGCGCCCACTGCCTCCAACCACACGGGTGGCCCATCCAGAGAGAGGCGAGCAGCAGCCACGTGCTTATTACACGCTCAACTGGGGACGGGGAGGCCACGACACCCACGTGAAACATCCACATGCAGGCCACCCTGCACTGTCCGGCTCGCCAGTTGGGAGTCTTTACATGAGCCCCTGAAGCTAATCCTGGCCCATTAGTGCATGACACGCATCTCGCGGCGCCTCCAGGCTCGGTGCTGACCCCCCCAGCCTGGAAGGAGGGCGCAGGAACGTAGGGAGGGAAAGAGCCCGTGGGGAGCTCGCGAGGAGGGATCCGAGGCAGCGGCTGGAACCCCTTTCTGCTCCCTCAGCACTGAAATAGCAGTAGGGGAGACCCCCTGCTCAATGTCGTGAGCGCATAAAACCCAGCGGGAGCTTCACTGCAGGCTGCAGGGGGGCAGGTTTTCCTCCTCCTTGAGCTGAACTTGGACTCAGAGCCTAAGTGATTTGCCCAAGTGAGCGGCTGAGTCGGGCTTTGGCCGCGGGGCCCTCTCCTCGTAGCCAGCTTGACCAGAGGCCGTCGCCGCCTCCCCTCCTTTGTGCTGGCAACGAGGCCCCCCAGATGGGCAATAATAATGTGTACTGAAAACACGGGGACTGTTTTGAGCAGAGAGAAAAAGCCCCCCTGAGACCCGACTCACCCTCCCCTTTAACAACACGAAACAAGAAACAAAGGTCCGGGATCGCCAGGGGCAATAAAACCCTGGAATTAATTTAACCAGGCACTAGATGCCAGTGCAGCTGCAGCAGTATTTCTTTTGCTAATGAGCAGCAAGAGATAACTCCAGTTCTGGCCCAAAGCAAAGGTCCAGCGTCTGTCCCCAACAGGAGATGTCACCTGCACGCTCCTGGTCTTCACAGTGGTGGCCATGAACACGTCCCACCAACACATGGGAGGTGTTCACAGGCTGCCCAACAGCTCCTCGTGCAGATGGAGGACCCCAGGAGGCACCTGGGGACACGGGGAGGATGTGTTAGCTCGCAGAGGACACGATGGGTCTCTGGGCTCCTCCGTGGGCCACGTGGAGGGAAGATGCTCAAAGCAGGGCCAGCATCGCCCTGCCAGCTCCCTGCAACGGGCGGCCGAGGGGCTCCCTTGCTCTGGGTGGGATGGTGGCTTAGGGAGCTGCCGGGGGTTTCTCCTCGAAACCCTGTCTATTCAAAGACAAATGCCTGGAATCCATCCAAGGCGGGGAAGTGCAACCAGAGACACCTCTGCAGCTCCACGTGAGCCCGAGGGGCTGGGAAAGGCAGGGGGGACGGGCGCTCTCTCCCGGGACCGCTCCGCTTCCCAAAGCTGCGCACAGCCAAGGCGTCACCACGAGCCCCTTTGCTCCGTGGGGGCTCTGCAAAGAAGTGTCCCGAGTGCTGCGGGTTCCCTGCAGCACCGGAGCCGCCCTCACCACCAGTCCCGCTGTGGCGCGGCCCCCTTCTCACTGCCATTCCTGTGGGATCCCGCTCTGCCTTTCCCTCCCCAGGAACTGTCCCGAGGACGCCGGGAACAGCAAGTTCCCTCGCAGGGCAGCCGGGAACACGTGCCCTTCCCGTGGCCGGGGCGCCAGGCGGGGGAACGCACGGCACGGCCGCGGGATGCGCCGCAGCCCTCCGAGGGCCGGCGGGGCCGGGGGACACGTCAGGGCAGCCCCCGTGCCCGTGGGATGGAGCCGTCCCGGGGCCTGCGCAGGACGTGGTGCCGTGGGATGGTGTCCCCAGGACAGATGTCAAATCCCGCTCGGCAATAAACACCCTCGTGGTGTTTGTGCCGGCTGGGAGCTGCATGAACGGCTTCAGGATGGTGATGGCAGCCCCTCCATCTGCGGCTCTCCCTGCACAGGCAGTGGGCACGGAGGGTCCGGCCGCCCCTCACCAGGAGCCTCACGACCAGTTCTGCACTCCTGGGTGGCTGGACTAAACCGGAGCGGGGCCTGTTGAGCTCCTGGGTTTGTGCGTGAGAGGCTGGTGTTGAAACGGCCCCTGTTTATTGCTTGCAATAAAGCAAGTGCTTCACATCCCAGCTGCAAACCGAAATGCTTGCAGGGTTTGCGGGGGGCAGCTCTGCATGTTCTCCAAGGCAGGTACGTGACCTCAGTCCACGCCGCCAGTCCCTGTCCTGCCCAAGCAGGGTGCTCTGGAGCGACAGTGTTTGGGGGGTCCAGCTGGAGCCCCCGCTGGGGTGGCCTGGCCAGGGTGGCCTGTCCAGGACACTGGGCTCCTGTGTGAGACAGGGCCCAGCAGGAGCCGGGGTGCCCCGAGCTGCCTCCCAGCTGCTCCCCACCGTGGTGCCCACACAGGGCGGACAGGAGCCCCCGGGGCCGCCACACATCCCCATGGGCGGCCTCCAAGCCAGGACACTCGGAGCCCACACTGTCTACGATGGCTGTTCAGCCTCACGACGGGGAACGGCAAAACCGCAGGATGCAGGAAGCACTGGGAGAGCAGACGAGACCTTTCGCAATGGCAAGATCCTTCAAACCTTCTGAGTGCATCAATCTCACCCCCCTGCCTCTGCTTCCAGGGAGAGCAAGTATTGCGCCCGCTTGTGAAGATGTTGAACGGGAAGGTGCCCTGAAGAACCTGTAGGTACTTTGTGCATTGAGAGATTGTGTCCCACACTCGAGCTCTGTGTCACCCTTCCTTGCTGCGCTAATCAGGCAGCCCTGGAGAGCTTCAAAGCTCTGCACAACCCTTAGCTGATTAGGCCCACACATCGCGCAGCCGCACGCTGGTCAGAGCCTCCCCAAGGCAAAGCTCCCAGCACCTCTGGGAGATGAAAGAACCTGAGGAACAGCTACAAGATGCTTTACAAATTGCTAACAAAAGGGCTTGGAACAGCTGCAGCTCTTCACAAAGCCACAGCAGCAAGTCCATTTCCACCCTGTCTCCCGAGCTCCCAGTGAGGTCTGGCCGCCAGCGAGTCCTTCATCCCCACAACACGAGACCGATCAGCAGCGTTTGGGGCAGCTCCATGCGGCGCCCTCCATGTGCTCCTGCCCTCTGCCTGCAATGATCCCTGTAACAGGGGACACCCCAAAACACCTGGGTGCCCCTCGTGGCAGGGGCGGGTCAGACCCGCAGCCCTCCCGCAGCTCGCTTTGACGACGGCAGCAAACGCACTTTGTGACAGTGAGTCACTGAGCTGAGGTTACAGTGAATTCTATTTATGCTCCCAAAATTCATCTCCTCACATTGGAAGCTTCTTGCGTTACTAACTTTTCTGGCAGCCTCGCTCCGATCTGGGCTGTCAGTGCTTTGCTGCAGCAAGCGGGCGCTCGCCCAGCCCGAGCCGTGGGGCTGGCGCCCGTGCCCGCTCCGCAGCCCCTGCCCGGTGGCGAGCGCCCCACGTCACTCCCGCCCTGCTCCGAGCCTGCTCCCACTGGCAGCCGTGGCCTCTCGGGATACTCCCACCACCCTCATGCTCCTGGCACCAGGATCGGCTCCCTGCTCTGGGGGGACCCTGTGCACCCCGCTGCCACGGCCAGAACCCCACACTGGGGACCTCATGCGATGCGGGACCACAGAGGCTCAGCTGGGCAACCAAAGGCAGTCGAAAACAGGCACCCCACGGGTCGCAGGCTCGTGTGGCAGCCCCGGCGCCCCAAAGCTGGCTGGGGGCTCCAGGGGGAGCTTTGCAGCCCCGTCTCCGCTGCAGTCCCACATCCCCCTGGACTGCACTGCAGCCAGCGGAGCCGACCCTCCGCCCAGAGGCCTCGTGCCCCAGGAGCGCTAGGGAAGGAGGGGAGTTTTGCAGCCGTCCGGCCGGGCACGGCCGTACCGAGCGGGGCAGAGGGAGCCCGGAGCGGGGGGACTGCCCCTCACCGCCGCCTCGGGCC